>ML780732.1:655772-666368 GCA_009831015.1 Picea engelmannii
CAATGACAACTCAAGAGAATTTAATGCAATTCTAGGAGGGTTGGAAAATTCTATATGTGTGAAGGTTATGCATTGTAAGTCAGCCAAGGAAATATGGGACAAATTGGAGGTTGTATATGAAGGGGATAGAAAACTCAGGGAAGCCAAACTACAGACCTATAGAACTCAGTTCGAAAATATGAAAATGAAATAAGAAGAGAATATTGTTGAATACCTTCATAGGGTAGATGAAGTGGTTAATTCAATCAGAGCATCAAGAGAAGAACTTACAGATAAACCTATTGTTAAAAATATACTAAGGTCATTACCTATGAGATATGATGCAAAGATTTCTACAATTAAATATAGGCTTGATCTTGACACACTCACAGTTGATCAGCTTCATGGATTTTTTATAGCATATGAAATGAGAACAGGGAATGATAAATCATCAAAAAGAGAAACAATTTTTAAAGAATCTAAAACAAAGATGAGTCAGGGAGAAAAGGCCAATGATGAGTTATCAGATATATCTGATTAGGAAACTGCCAACTTCATAAAGAAACTCAAGAAATGGACAGGGAAATACAAAGGAAAGATTCCTCTAATATGTTTCAACTGTAGAAAAATTGGACACTTTTCCAATAAATGTCCCCATCCTAAGAAGGAGGAAAGTGATGATGAAAGAACCTTCAAAAATCAGAAGAAAAGCAACACTAATAATAAAAAGAAGTTCTACAAGAAAAAGAAAACATTCTTTACCCAAGACGACAGTAGTTCATCAGAAGAAAATGAAGAAGATGACCCAGAGATTCTATTTATGGGAATAAAAACTCAAGATGATAAACATTCAGAAGATGAAGAAGAAGTGAACTTCGAAGAATAAATCCTTAGTATAATTCAAGAACTAAGAAAAACTAAAAAACAAAACAGGGTACTAAGGGAATAGCTTCTAGAGATTAAAGAATCTACTAAATCAAGAGAGAGGGAAGTTTCCAAAGCCATCAAAGAGTCAGAAAAGACCATCGATGATTTGAATTCCCATCTCCTGGAAGCTAATAAAATTGAAGAAGTCATTTTACAACTTAATGATAAAAAACATGTGAGAAACTACAAGCTGAGATTAAGCTGCTAAAAAGTGAAATTGAGAAAGAAAAGAAGGGATCACAATTTGGAAATAGTTCAAAGATCTTGGATGAAATTATCAGTAGTCAAAGGTCACCAAACAACAAGACTGGTTTGGGATACACTCAAGACTCAACTTCTACATCACAAGGATCTGTCAAGAAACCAATCAGTTACATAAATGCTCTGAAAAACTCATTAAGAAAAGAAGATAATGAGGCAAAGATGACACCATTGAAAACTATTACACATAAACAGAAATCAATACTCCCTACTAGATTAAAAGATGACAAGGAAAATACAATCATCAGAAGGAATCCCCCTAAATATCTATTTATTGGATATTGTTACTCTTGCAATAATTTTGGGCATAAGGCAGTACACTACAAATTTTATGGAGAATACAATCATAAGAATGTCCAAAGATATAAGAAAAACAAGTACAATAGAGAGAATGGAAACTATAACTCATTTTCTCCTTTAAAAGACTTCAATAGTGAATGCCAAAAATGCAACAACTGTGGTCATAAAACTAGTGAATGTAGATTTCCAAAATATGATAAAAAGACAAATATTTCCCATAATCAAAAGGAATGGAAGAAAAAAAAAAACAGAGTGCAATGTATCCTTATATGCAAGAAATAAAGGATGTCAGTGGTATATAGACAGTGGATGTTCCAAACATATGACTGGAGATCAAAGTAAATTTCTCAAGTTAAATAAGTCAACCAAGATACTGGGAAAAGGCACTGTTAGTTTAGGAAATAATAAAACCAAAGAAGGAGATGTACTTTTGGTATAAATTATCAAACCAAATCTTCTAAGTGTAAGTCATACATGTGATCAATGCCACATACTTACTTTTGATTCTCAGAAATGTGAAATTAGAAAAAAGGACATTGGAAAGCTAGTGGCAATTGCACCAAGAACATCTAGCAATATGTGCATCCTTGATATAGAAGAAGAAGAAAATTTTTGTTTAATCCAAGTAGATGAAAGATTCATATGGAATAGAAGGTTGGGAAATTTAATCTTTGACAAATTGATCAAAGCCAACGAGAAAAAGGTAGTTAGGGACCTGTCAAAAGTGATTAAGCCTTCAGATTCTATTTGTAAACATTGTCAAATAGGAAAGCAAACAAGAGTTAGGTTCAAAACAAAAGAGCATTCCACAACAAAACTGTTAGAGATTATTTACACCGATCTATGTGGACCAACCAAAACCAAAAGTACTTATGGTGAACAATATTTTATGTTGATTGTTGATGATTACATAAGATTGACCTGGGTATTATTTATAAAAGAAAAATCAGAAGCCTTTGAGAAATTTAAAATAAACAAAGCCCTTGTAGAAAATGAAACACATCTCAAAATTAAATGTCTGAGATCAGGCAACAGAGGAGAATTCACCTCTAAAGATTTCATTCAATTATGTGAAAATCATGGTATCAAAAGACAGTTTTTAGCTCCCATGACTCCTCAACATAATGGAGTGGTAGAAAGGAAAAACATAACATTTCAAGAAGCTACAAGAACCATGCTAAATGAAGATAAGATTCCAGACAAATTATGGAGAGATGAAATCTACACAGCAGTCCACATACTTAATAGATCTCAGTTGAGACCCAACCATGAAAAAACCCCTTATGAATTATGGTTTGGAAGGCCAACATCTGTAAAACACTTTAGAACTTTTGGAAGTAAATGTTACATTAAAAATGATGAAGATAACCTAGGAAAGTTTGATCCAAGATCTGATGAAGGAATATTCTTAGGATATTCATCTAATAAGAAAGAATACAAATGTTATAATCTTAGACTACTAAAGATAGTGGAAAGTGCCAATGTAAAGATAGATGATCTAAAAAAGAGCATATCCCAAGGCATTGATAAAAAATCTCAACAAGAAGATGATGATGTAGAATCTCAGCAGGAATATGATGATGTAGAATCTCATCAGGAAGATGATGATGTAGAATCTCAGTAAGAGGATGATAATGATGAAACACAAGAAAATGAACCTCATACTGATGAAGAAGAAAACGAAGAAATTCCCTTGCCAAGAGCTCCATCAAAAAGAGTTCAAAAGAATCATCCTGAAAGCCAGATTATTGGAGATAAAAGTGCAGGAGTGGAAACAAGAAGGAAACTCGCTTTTGACTCAGAAAAAGCAATGTTATCTCTAATAGAACCTAAGCCAGTTAATGAATCTATCAAAAGTAAAGATTGGATAAAATCAATGAATGAAGAACTGGATCAAATAGAAAAGAATCAGACTTGGGAACTAATTCCAAGACCCAAGGAAAAGAATGTGATAGGAACCAAGTGGATCTTCAAGAACAAACTAAATGAAAATGGATAGATTATAAAGAATAAAGCTAGATTATTTTTCAAAGGATATCCCAAGTAGAATATATTGATTTTGAATAAACTTTCTCTCCAGTAGCAAGACTTGAGGCCATCAGAATGTTCCTAGCATTTGCATGCTTCGGAAATTTCAAAATCTATCAGATGGATGTCAAATCAACATTCCTTAATGGAACACTAGAAGAAGAATTCTATGTTTAGAAACCAGAAGGATTCTTGTTATCACAAAATTAGGACTATGTGTGCAAAATGAAAAAGGAACTGTATGGTCTTAAACAAGCCCCCAGAGCATGCTTCTCTAGGCTTGATCAGTACCTACAAAAACAAGGAAGAGAGGGACTACTGACAACAACCTATACATCAAAATTGAGGATCAAAACATGGTCATTGTGGTGGTATATGTAGATGACATCATATTTGGGAGTAATATTACTACACTAAGAAGAAAATTTGCAACCAAAATTCAAGAAGAGTTTGAAATGTCTATGCTGGGAGACTTGTCATTTTTCTTAGGTTTACAAGTAAATCAAACAGAAAATGGAATATTTCTTTCCCAAACCAAATATAACAAGGAAATGCTAAAGAAATTTCATATGGAAGGCAGTAAACCTATGAGTACTCCCATGGTCACTGGATGTAAACTAATCCTAGAAGACAACTCACCAAAATTGGACCAAACGATGTATAGATCAATAGTTGGAAGTTTTATCTATTCCACAACAGCAAGACTTGACATCATGCAGGCTTAGGACTCATGGGGATATTTCAATCTACACCTAAAGAAACTCACTTAAAAGAAGTAAAAAGAATATCCAGATACCTTCAAGGCACCCTAGAACTTGGATTATGGTATCCAAAAGATAAAGACTTCAATCTAACTGCATATATTGATGCAGATTGGGCCGGTAGCATAGATGATAGGAAAATCACTAGTGGAGGAGCATTTTTCTTAGGAAAAATTATGGTAGCATGGTTAAGCAAGAAACAAACATCCACGTCACTCTCTACAGTAGAGGAAGAATACATTGTTGATGCATCCTATTGCACACAAGTTCTTTGGATGAAGCAAACTTTAGAAGACCTACAAATAAGTTATAATAATCCATTACTATTAACTATGATAACAATAGTGCCATAAGTATATCTAAAAATTCAGTCATGCATTCTAAAACCAAACACATCCCAATTAGATACCATTTCCTAAGAGATCAGGTTACTCAAAAAATAGTTAAAATAATGTATGTAGACACCAAAGAACAAATTGTAGACATTTTCACAAAACCCTTGCCCAGGAGTACTTTTGAAAATCTTTGACAAAAATTAGGAGTAATTCAAAAAACTCATTAAAAACCATAAAAACATATCAAAAGGAGCACATGATCAAGGGGAGCTAAGAAATATTCCCTCTATCATTGTTTTCAAAGGGGGAAGAAATTGATAAGGGAAGAAATTTCAAAAAGAAAAGGTTGACATCAATGCCAAAGGGGGATATTGTTGGACATATTGTCATTAATGTGTTGTCATTGATGTCAACAACTGATGTCATTATTATGTGATGATGATTTATTTTGAACAAAATGCAGTGAAATATATTTAAAGCTCAGGAGAGACGACATATTAAAATTCACGAGATCAACGCAGATGCAAAAACACCATAGAGATCGAATTCCTAACAGATCAATGATCTTGATCACTTAGAATCCAAGTACAAAACCAAAATCTCAGAAGGGAAAGCACATTGCAATGATATAAAAATCATGCAAAGGAATCTACCAAAAATCTCAGAAGGGAAAGTGCATTACAGAAACGCGATTAGGAGTGAAAATCCCCACAGTAAAACTACAAATGAATCAAGGGATAATCCTTTCCATTGATGTAGATTTCAGGACAACCCTGGACCGTCGAATCTGGGAATTACAGAGGAGGACCTTCAGATCAAACATCCGATTAAGTCCTGACCATTAGATCTCAGTAAGGGCATATCAACGACGCAGAACCATTGCGGGATGCAAGGGTTGAGTTAACAATTGTGCAAATTTCGGTTCTGAAATCATCCCTGATCATTGATCTACTATGGGAGCATTCTCGACCATTATATGAAGTCAAGTTTCTCGAGTTTTACTCGGGGAATCTCACTTCAGGAGAATTGAGAATTGGGAAATGGACAACCCAAAGTCCCGAAGGCCGAAATAAATATAGATTGTTGATCTAAAAATGATCATAGTTGTTAGATCTAGGAGAAGAACATATACCGCGTCAGGAGATCCACGTCATCAAGGACATGTGGCTCAATCATACGGTGACAAGTGTCTAGGTCCATTTGGAATTTTAGGTTATGTAATTCACGAATCTAGATGACACGTGGCAACCACTTGGCCAGTGCCAAGTCAACAGTGACATCAACAAGTTACGTCACTCTAGGAGTTAGTCCTTTGGGGGAAACCAACAACTAACTGAAGCGTCGAAGGCCGAAGTCAATAATGACTGTTGATCTAAGATCCTCCAGGATGAATCATTACCGTTAGATCAAAACATGACATAAGCTCTCCCATGTTGACCACTTCGGCGTTGATCAACTCCAGTGGAAATTGGAATAACGATTACCCAGACCTTTGAACCTCCGAAGTCCTGAAGTCCCGAAGTAAACGAGAATCATCCATATCAACCTTTGATTAAGTCATAACCATAGGAGTAAGAAGTGGAAGGATAGAGTAAGGATTGAAGCTAGACTGTTGATTTGGTTATGGGATTCATGCTAACCATTGGAGCAATCCTTGTGAGAAGTGAACGAGAACTATCCACTCAATGGAAGATCAAGTCATGGCCATCAATTTTTTTTAATCCTATGGACAAGCCAGGATCGTCCATCTACGGAAGAAGGAATATTGATTGTCCAATCTACTTCAGTGAAAACTACTCCAAAAGATTGGATGAGAGAGAAATCGCCCGAAGGCCGAAGTACCAGAGGACTAGGTTCCAACCCATGACCATGGGTTAGGAACAGATAATCCATGAGGCACTGAATAAATCGCTTAATTAATAATCCCTTGGTTTTTCACTATTGGTCATATGTAAATTCCTTGAAGGAAGCACCTCTGCAAGATTCGATTTTTGCAACATTTGCGTAGACATGGAATCGAGTTAAAGAAATCGATCCATACCTGTGATCGATTTAAAACCACTCTCATTGAATTAACACCCTACACAATGATGTTTGAATAATAATATAGATTATTTTTAATTTAATATGAAGAGGTGTGATGGTCCAAATAAAGGGACACAATGCTTCATAGCTCACACCAGTTGGAAGAGTATATAAACAAGAAAGAATCGTGAGAACAAAGTGTCTATGTAGTCCAAATCAAAAAATCAAAACAACAGCAGAGTCCAAGACGAAGAAATGATGATTCTTATGAAGTGATGGTGGAAGGGAGGAGCACAAAAGCATTCATATCCTTTAAGTGTAAATTAAGGGATTTGGTGCCTCCTAGGGTTGGTGCCCTAAAGAAACAAGGGAGTTGGTGCTTCCTAGGGTTGGTACCCTGAAGAAGGGAATTTTTGTCTCCTATAGTTGGTGCTCTAAAAAGGATTGGAGTCCTTCACTATTCTTCATATAAGCCTTTTAATTTCTATTAATTATCTTTATATAATTGATTTTACAAACAATTATATTGTTGATCTATTGTGGTAATTAACAAAACACAAAAGTAACTGCTAATTATTGAAAAAGGGTAATATTGATTCACCCCCCCTCTCAATATTCCAACATTGTTGTGGTCGAGGGTTACTTGTTTTCTTATCAAAGCATCAAGGATAAATAGGGCATGGAAAAACCAAATAAAGTGGAGGAAACACTCTTGAAGTGGAAGCGAAGAATCAAAGGAGGAGAATTGATTCATGAATAGCAAGGGAACGATGACATTTTTTAACTAAGACTAATGAGGAATATAAATTAGTTAGAACAAAAGGGGAGACTTCATTAGTGGAGAAAATGAGAGAGAGAGAGAGAGAGAGAGATGATTGTCTAGGTTTTTCTTTTTATTGGTCTCCTTCCTTACCCTCCAAATGGCCAGGTGAGCTAGTTGTTCATCTCCCCTACTCCCTTAGTTTTTGAAATTGAAAAAACCGTACAATGGGATAGGGTGTGATGGTTTCCCCTTACACAATGATACAAAATTGGGACCTCAAATTTTATTTTGATAGCCTCTTTATTCATGTGGTTGTGATATTTTCTTGGTGGGGTGGTCTAGGGTTCGTTGGAATTTCCTCCTTTATGTTCATTTGTGATTATGTGTTAAAGTATGAGAGTTTTAGCTAAGGGTGCATAACGAATGAAACAACATTAATTGAATGAGTTGATGCTAAACCAAAGGAACCTTCAACCACTGAACCCAAACTAGGGAATTCTACAAAAGAGATTGAAATAGGTAAAAAAAATTGAATTGGAAAACTGTAGAATTATGGATATGAATATTAAGAAATGCCTAAGTAGTGAATCCCATTAGTTTCAACAATAATAGGATCATAAGAAAAAGTGGTGGGGTTATCATTGAAGCATGAAAATGTGAGTCACTTGGTGGGGCAGGAATTCTTTATTATGTATCTTTTTCCTTCCCACATTCTGATGTTTCTATCTTTTCAAGGGTCCACTAATCCTCAAGGTTTGGCCTCGTAGTGTTTTTTCTTAAGAATAATTGGATTTTATGTATGTGGCCAGGGTGTTGTGCAATTTCATGCGAAAAATATTTTTTTTCGCCAAGGTCAGAAGGGTTTGAATCCTTATGTGTTTTAGTTATGTAACTCACCAATTTGAGTGCTACCTCTAATAGGGAATATTTTTTTTATTATTATTTTAAATGGCTAGGTGGAAAACAAACAACAAGAAAAACACCAATGACAAACGATATCATGAAGGAAAAGATAATAAAGATCCCATTAGGAGGTGCAATTCTTACCTAGAATCACTGATAAGTGTCAGTAGCCAAGTGGGTGGTTGAAAATAGGTGGTGACCTCTTTGATCACAATGGGCACTAGAGGATCTCTACAACAATTGGTCTCAATCGATGATAATGCGCTCCAAAAGATAAACATGAACAATAGAATGAAATAAATAAACTTTTAATCATATTTTGTAAAGAGACATTGACTCTTTTTCCCCCCTTTTTACCATTTTTAAAAAGGGTCACTTGGAATGTGGTGCACTCAAAGTGTAGCGTCCCAAGTACCAACAAAGACAAATCCATAAATTATCCCAATACAATAACTAATAATGTTTAATCAAGGAAACCATAATGAAATTTAAACAACTTGCAAGGGGTGAGGAACTTACATGTGTTGAAGAACCAACTTACCTACAACTCGGTGACTTCATAAACACAACCATATCCTAATCCTTGACCTAGAAAACCACAACACAAAGTGGGGGATGACTATCCACCCAACCATAGACCTTGCTACTCTAATCTTAGTAGAAGGTCACCCTAGAGCCTTCATTCTACTACCATGCCAATGAATCCTTATCCTTACCCTCTTTATAGCTTCATCCAAAGAGAGATGTTCCCAAAGGAAGAGATGTCATTTTCTCATCCTCTTCCCCCTTTATATAGAGTCCATTAGTGGTAAAGAACCCAATCCCTAGGGTCCATTATTTAATTATTTATTATACTTTAGGGTTTCTCCATTACTTATGGTTACTTATTTTACCATTCTCTTTAATTACCCTAATATCCATAATAAATACTTATTATGACCCCCCCTTTATGATAATTATTATATACTTCCTTATTATTATTTACTCCAATAAGTATTTATTATGATCGTTTTAGTAAAATTATTATATTCTTGATATTATTATTATTATTTATTTTTAATAATAATAATATGGTGCATGACACAAAGAAAATTTGAATTGTTGTGGTTTGTCGTGTTCTTGGAAGTTTTCATTTGGTGCGAAAATGTTGTTTGTGTCACGCCCTTAAAATTTTATGGCCTGCGATATGTCGCATGAGATAAACCTTTTAGGATGCACTACATCACATAAACAAAAAAAATTGACTTGTGATTCGTTGCGTGAATAGAAAATTCCTAGGACGTGATATGTCGCATGAGAAAACCTTTTCTCTTACAATGTAGTGCAAAAAAGAAATTTTTTGATATTGCGATATATTGTATGGATGAATTTTTTCAAAGTTGTGATACATTGCAATGAAGGACATTTTTTAGGGTGCGAAAAGTCACAAGACGAAAACTTTTTAGGGATGAGAAACGTCTCATGAAAAAAAATCTAAGTTGCAAAGCATCGTAACTTCAAAAGTTTCACTCCTAGGATGGGGTGATAGGGAAGTGATTAGTGGCGTTATGCAGCTATACTTAGCATTCATGAAGTCATCCTCATCCAATACCTCAAGGTTACACCTAGCTTTCTCTCTTCTCCACCATAACATGCAGGGTTTTATAATGGAAGGTGTTAGGGACTTGGGATATTACTACATTACTATAATAATAACTTGTCTGGTATGATGTTTTGGATGCTTCCAACACCTGAATTGGGAATGACTAATCTAAGAATTGATGGGATATGGAGATGAGATGTCTACATCGGTTTTCATGGCCATTACAAGCCTCCTCCTAGGGATAGATTCAACCCTTCAGAGTGTCAGCTGAAGCTAGAGGCGAATTTTGAAGGTTTGTGATCTATAAATGAAGAAGACTTGATAAACTTGATTAAATTAATTGCAAGTGAAATGTTATGTGTTTAAAGCAACAGGATCAATTTGCAACACATAATAAAGGATTACTTATGTAGAAATAAACATAGACAGCAGCATAAATCATTGAACATCAGACATAAACACAGCAACTTGATAAAGGAGTTCACCCCACTCTGGGCTACATCTCCTGGTCTAGCCTCCAAATGGATATTTTATATTAAATTGCTCAAAGTGCTTAAAAACATGTCTTACAGTGCTCAAATCAACAAACTGACTGCTTCAATGGCTCCGCAGCGTCCCAAAACCCCTGTCTGGGCTCTTTTGGCACCTGAAATGGTCGAAAAATGAAGAAGATAGCCTCCTTGAAGTTCTCCCCTTCAACTATGCTGTCTTTGGTTCTACAATTCGCACCCT
>ML780732.1:680587-698406 GCA_009831015.1 Picea engelmannii
TCAATGGGGGCCAATGGTTGGAACCCAAAGCACACTTGAATAGGGTTGTGGCCAATAGAGTTGTGGAAGTCTATTTTGTAGCTATGTTGAACATAATGAAGGCTCTCATCCCATGCATGAGGATGTTTTGAATTGTACATCCTCATGATATGGACAATCATCCTCTTGACCACCCCTGTTTGTCCATGTTGAATTTTCAATTTTCGGATCGGATAATTATTTCCTTGTGATTTCAAATAGAATTGTATCTCATTGTTATCATATAATAATTACACACTGAAAATATCAACAAAAATAAATTGCAATGGAAACAACATAATCATAGAAAGATAGCCATGCATAGTAGACACAAAATTTTATCCTGAGAAACCAAAACTTGGGAGAAAACCCAACAATTTGCTCAATTGTTGTTGAATGTGCTCAATTTGCTCAACAAATTTGGTTGCTCAATCAACCTCGGTCTAAGCATGGGAGGACCCTTCATGTGTAGTTGCAATGGGCAAAGCTACATCAATGGGGGCCAATGGTTGGAACCCAAAGCACACTTGAATAGGGTTGTGGCCAATAGAGTTGTGGAAGTCTATTTTGTAGCTATGTTGAACATAATGAAGGCTCTCATCCCATGCGTGAGGATGTTTTGAATTGTACATCCTCATGATATGGACAATCATCCTCTTGACCACCTCTGTTTGTCCATGTTGAATTTTCAATTTTCGGATCGGATAATTATTTCCTTGTGATTTCAAATAGAATTGTATCTCATTGTTATCATATAATAATTACACACTGAAAATGTCAACCAAAATAAATTGCAATGGAAACAACATAATCATAGAAAGATAGCCATGCATAGTAGACACAAAATTTTATCCTGAGAAACCAAAACTTGGGAGAAAACCCAACAACTTTTCTTAGGAAGAATTCCAACCAATAAATACATCACCATCAATATTAAGAAAATCGACACATAAATAATTTCTCCCTTGTATGAGGAAGATCCCTCAAAGGTAGTGAACCCTATACAAGATAGAACACCCCAAAATTTACACAACTAGCAATTGGAAACTAGCAACTGGCAACTGCAATTGCAACTGTAACTGTAACTGGCAACTGCAACTGCAACTAGAAACTGCAACTGTAACTGTAACTGGAAACTCCAACTACAACTAGCAACTGCAACTCTAACTCTAACTAGCAACAACAACTACAATTGGGACTTGCACACTTGATGAGAAGAGATGTGTTTTGTTTGAAATGAAATGATCAAGCCTTTATTTATACAATTCAAGTCACCTTCAATTTACTTGTGGAGTCGATTTGTACTTTTTTCTTCAACATCTTCTTTAATGCTTCCTAACATTTCTTTAATGGTTTAATGGGCCTTGACTTAAATTCTTGGAATTTCTTCTTTTCTAGAAAATTTGTTCATGAGCCTTGTTGATTGATCATCTCCTCATGTGCACGTCTAATTAATATAAAGCTCTAATGTTGAGTAGATCCACCAAGAATCCCCTCATCACAAGAGGTCTCTCCAGCCTACATCTTCAACATTAGACTAGACTTGCAAACAAGTCAAACCTGCCCTATAAAAACTAGATCACTCCATCCTGGAGCAGGCAATGTGAGAGCATCTTGAGTCTTTTTCACTCCTTGTCAAATCAACGTGACTAATAGGAGAAAGATTTCCCCTGGTCCATTCACCACTAGCTGAATCAACATGGCCCTATGAGTGAATGTATCATTCTCCTTTGTTCTAATCAGCATGACCAATCTGGGAGAGTGTTTTCCCAATGTTGCTAACTAGATAAACATTGGCAGTCCATCGGTATGTGGGTGGAAGGCAGTCGATTTGGTCGTCTTGGTGTCCATCATTGACCATGGGCTGGACCAAAAAGTACTTAGGAACCTACTATTTCGACCTAAAATAATGGTCTGTGGGAGCCCAAAATGAACCCAAACATGTTCAATGAAAATCTTAGCAGTGGCCTCAGCTATGATGCTCTTCTTGTAGGGTACAAAAACTACCATCTTAGTGAATCAATCAACAACCATGAAGACACATTCATTCCCATGCTTGGTTGAAGGTAGACCGAACATGTAATCCATGGAGATGGACTTCCAAGGCCTATTGGGAGTAGGAAGAGGGGTGTATAGCCCCTTTTTCTTGATGGAAGGTTTGGAAATGGCACAGGAAGTGTCAGATCTAATGTACTGGTGGAAATCGTGTCGAAGTTTAACCAATAAAAATGATTTTGCAGTACTGTCATTGTTTTTTCCACACCAAAGTGTCCTACCACTCAACTGTAATGAGCTTCCCAAATAAGCTTTGCACACTTGCCTAAAGGAACACAAAGATGGCTCAGATGGAAAAGAATTCCATCCTAGAGATGAAAGTATAGAATTGGTTTTCCTATGCTCAATTATGATAGGTAGCAGCAAATTCAGAGTCACTATTGTATAATTGTGGCCACCCAGATGTCTCATTCCCATGGGAGTTAAGAACTATGGCTAGTGCCACCACTGGGGGTCGATTGAGATAGTCTATGACATGGTTGGTGTTGCCCTTCTTGTACTTGATGTTCAAGTGGAATTGTTGCAAGTACGTGGACCACTTATGATGGTGATCATTCTGTAACTTTCCTTCTGTTTGCATTAATTGTAGAGGCATGTGATCAGTGTGGATGACTATTTCCTTCCACATAATGTAATTCTTCCACTATCGACATTTCGGCACATTGGAGTACATATCTTTGTCATAGGTGGGGTATCTGTAAACAACATCATAGATTTTTTCACTATGATAGGCCACATGATTCCCATTTTGAATGAGGACTACATCGATAGCATAGTCTAAAGAATTTGTCTCAATCTCAAATGGTTGTTGCAGGTCTAGAAGAATAAGGACTAGCGCTAAGCAAAGGTAGAATTTCAAATCCTCGAATGATTTATATTGGGGCAGGGCCAAACAAACTTGGCCTTTTCTCCACCCTCAGACACCTAGACTAGGGCCAAGCGATATGAGAGAACCCCAACACAAACCTATGATAGAATTTGGAGAGGCCTAAGAAGCTACGAAGCTCGGTCAATGTCTTCAAGGTTGGTCGATCTCGGATGACTTGGATCTTGTCTAGATCGACATGCACACCCTTCTCATCCATGATGTATCCCAGATATTGGATTCTCTACATGTCGAATGAACACTTCTCCAAATTGGCATATAAATTGTGTTGTTGCAGGGTGCCCAAGGCCTGTTGAATGTGCTCCAAATATTCCTCCCAAGTTTTGTTAAAGATGAGGATGTCATCCAAATATATGACCACAAAGGAGTTTTTGAATGGCTGCAATATATCATCCATCATCTGCATGAATGTTGTTGGGGCATTAGTCAAGATGAAATGCATGATCAACCACTCGAAGGGACCTTCTTTAGACATGAAGGTTGTATTACATACATCAATTTGCTTAATTGGCACCTAGTGGTATCCTGACTTCAAATCAATCTTACTAAAAAAAGTGGCTCCCTTGATTTGATTGAGAAGATCATCAATTTAAGGGATTGGGTATCGTTCTTAATTGTGATATTGTTTAGGGCCCTATAATCAATACAAAGTTGTCATGGCCCATCCTTCTTCTATATTAGAACAATTGGGCTCCCACAAAGTGAGGATCTTGTTCTGATGTGGCCCTTCAGAATTAGTTCTTGGATCTGGAATTTTATTTCTTCATTCTCCATAACATAACACCTGTATACAGGGCCATCATGCATAGGAGCATCGGGTGTCAAATCAATTGAGTGATTTACTTGAAAATGCAAAGGAACCCCAATAGGTGAATAAAAGATGTCTTTGTGCTCTTCTAATATCTTTCCCACCTGCTTTTGTCGTGTCGAGAGACCTCGTGCAAAGGTTTTAGCAATTATAATGACCTTCCTTTCACCTTCTGACTAAACAATAAAGAGGAAAAATCTCCCATTCTGAGAGACCACCTTTATGCACTACTTCACGAAGATCAAAGAGACCACAGTAGTTGGGACTGCCTCCAGTACCCTGTAGAGTTGACCTCCCAAAGTAATAATGACACTACGGGGCCTAGATTCATAAAAACCATGACACTTCCACATATATGGTTGTCCTAAAAAAACATCACAAACTTCAAGGGGGGAAACATCACACAATACCTTGTCTTTCAAGGGTTTGATGCCATAGTGCAAGAGACATTGCTAGCTGACACGAATGTCTCATCCCTAGATGAACCAACCGATGGTGTATGGATGAGGATGCAAAAACTTTGTAATTTCAACCTCTTGATGACATTTTTTTATATTGGGCTCTTTTGGCTACCGCTTTCAACAATGAAATGAAGCAGGGTCCCCTTCACCCACATTTGTGAGTGGAAGAGGCACTCCCCTTCTTCAAGCTCCTCTGGCTATACTTTTGTGGTAGCGATGGTGACACTGGATTCCATGGACCAATGATCTATATTCCATTTTATAGTTCTTAATGAGATTCTGAGTCAAAATCAAACCCTGAGTCTTTCGTCTCATTGCAAAATGACTATTTGGAGTGACATTCATCAGCATTGTGCCAAGGGATTTTGTGGAACTTGCACCATTTTCCAGTGTGCTTCCTCAACTTCTCATTACCCTTCTTTGTCTATGACTTGGACTGGTTTTCCTAGGGCTATCCATCCTTTCTTTGTCCTTTTCCCTGGGAGTTAGGGCCACCTTAACCAGGCTTCTGTTGCAATGGCTTTGTAGAACCAAAATCCCGCTTATTCTTTTTCTTGAACTTTTTCTTGATTTTGACAGGATATTGGTAAGTGATTCTAAGTAAGGAGATGTCCAAGAACTCAATATTTTTTTGAATGTACCAATGTGGGACACTACGATACTTTAGAAACAGGTTTCACTTAGAGTATTTAATACCCAACTTTGTGCGCAAGGTATGGAAGATGTTGGTGTACTATGGCACCATCTAGTCTCTCTCCTGACACAGAGTTGTCCATCTCATGTAATGGTCATCATAGTTTCCAACAGTGTAGTATTTCTCCTTGAGGGAATCAAAAAAATCCACCTAAGTGGGTTCTAGCCCAAAAATTGCAGATTCATCTTCGGCATGTTGCTCACATTAAGTCTCCCACCAATCTCTAACATGGGGAAGGGATTTAAAAAGTGCGAAGGTGATTTTTTCGCTGTTGAAAAAAATTTGGACAGAGAAATAACCCTATAGCAGACTTAACCACTTTTACAAAGCGTCGACATCTATCTAACCTTCAAATAAAGGAATAAAAAAGTTAACTTGTACCTTAAAGAGTGTCGCACCTTCGAAGTGATTGTTGGTTGAAGGTGCCTCTGTTGTTGTTGGCAACCATCGAAGGATCTGGGAGAAATTATCCATCATCTCATTCCTCAGTCGCGCAACGGCTTCCTTGAGAAATAGTTTGATAAGATCTCATGCTCCATCATCTCTATTTTATTCTTCCATGGGAGGATGCTTGGGACAGTGGGAGCATTCTTCCCCAAGCTCAACTAGTTCGAGACCCAGCTCTCGGTAGCTTGACCTTGTCAGGGACATGTATAGAGAAACAAAAAAGAGTGGATTTCTCTGATACCACTTATCCGGATTATATTGAGAATGACATGAAGGTAAAAATAGAATAGAGATATAACAAGGAAATACACATAGATATTTCAAGGAACGCAGTAATACAGTAAAAATCAAATTCTATTAATGACACTCTGGAATACAAAAGACTATAAAATGCAAAGCACACAAGCTATCTAGAATGGTGGTATCTTATCTCTAAAGAGAGAGATGTGTCGGCTACGCTCTTTGCAAGAAGTTGATTACAAAGAGGCTGAAAAGGCCTTTTAACATAAAGTATCAATGAGAAAACCCTAATCATCCAACCCTATCCCCAGAAGATGAAACACCAAAAGATTTGTGGGTGCCAATGTGGTTATTTGATACATCAACTTCCCGTGGGAGCAACTTTTGCATACAAACTATGTTTGGGGTGCTCGATACCTCATCGAAATTTCTATCTTAGGAGTGCACATTTTGTTCAGCCTAGCATATGACTTTGGCTACATGTTATGCGTTCTTGAGCCAAAAAAAACATTGTTTAGGGCCTCAAAACAACATGTTGATGAAAAGGAATGGAAGTCCTTGTACCAACATTTTCAAATCTTGTTGGGCTAAGGCAAGATAGGTAGCATTATTACCCTGGATTGATAGCCTTAACAAAAATATCAATTATCCCTCAAGAAATATGTACTTGGGCCTTGTTTTAACAAAAGAAAATAAGAAAAATTCTTGTATGTAAAATTTATAAAATATTTGAAAAATAATCAAGAAAGAAAATATGAGACATCATTATACAACAACTCCAAAGATGAAACTAGAACCAACCATTGATTTTATTGATTCAATTCCAAATTATATCCAAAACTTTATTTTCATACTCCTGTGAGGATAAGGATCAAAGTTAAACTTAGAAGTCTAAGGTGGAATGTTACATCACACATAGGCCATTGATGTCTTCAAAGAAAAGACCGAGACTGATAAACACTGGATCAACTAGGCACAAATGTATCATTGTCCTATCTCTGCAAAATAATTCTAATCATCACGAAAACTAATTTAGAAGTCAAATTACAATTAGCATACTATTAAAACAAATGATTAACCTTTTGAGGCATGTCAAAAATATATGCTTCTTAGTCCTTCTTCTTGCCACCTTCAGTATAACCATATTTTCAATAAGAAGGTTTAGCCATTATGTAATTTAGGAATGAATGGAATATAAATGGAATCTCACTTCAAAGCAAGAGCAAACCTTATCAAAAAATTTCCTCTCTACTCTCTCTTTCTTGTCCCTCCATCAAGTCTTCATTTTATTCTTCAAAAGGTAGTTTGATTAGTTTCAACCACTTTTAGTTATGTAGCTAACAACTTTTGATTAAGTGGGATAGCTTTTAATAAATAATAATAATAATAATAAAGGGTTTTAAAAATAATAACTAGTAGGTGGGGACCCCTATGTATCTTTATTATTTAATTTTCAATATCCCCTTCTAACTCCATAAACTTAATATGCATGCATATTCAAAAATCCCTAAGTAAATAATCATTCCATAAATACACTTTTGACTACCAAAATAATTTAAATATGCCAAAAATAGATCAATACAGACTGTTGTCCAAAACATAAGTGTAAATATGTCTAATATTCAACTACAAAAAGAGAGCCATCATAAAATAAACTCAAAAGTTATATTTTCTATGGGAGGTTGTCCTCCTTCGTTCACTATTCTGATATGAAGCCATCATGTGTGTGTATAAGTCTGGCTTAACAGTCTTTGTCTTTCATTTGTTGATTCCTCAGGGTGCATATCACCAAAAGTGATGTTTCTTGCCTCAAGGGTTTTGGGAATGGACTGAGAAGTAACAAAATCCGAAGAATATTTTGATGAACCAGAGCTAAGTGAGCAAGCGGGCTTATTTCCTTTGCTTGGTTTGGGATCTTGAGCTAATGCTTTATGGTTTTCATGTTGTTGAGATGATAGTGCATGTGAGGCCATTGAGATAGCAGGATGAAGTGGCTTCTTAGGTGGAGGTAGTGATAATAGTAGTGATATAGTAGGCCAACCATTGAAATGAGATTGAGGATTATGAACTACTTTTTTCTAGCCATCATTAGTCGAAACCTCAGGTTGCATAGACACATGAGGTTGTACAATGTAACGACCCCTTCGTTACTACATCAATGTAAGTGAGTACAATAGTGGTAAAATATATATATATTTTTTTTATAATGCATCAATACAACAAGTGATATACAACGATGACATACATCAATGTTACACATTCAATTCTCATCTACTTCCTACATTGCAAGTTTCATGTTACAACATCATTTCTACTAATAGAATAAATCATATCACAAAAAGATAATCAATGATATCTACCCATCCAACCTACCTACAAGGTTATGACCTCCAAGACACATAATCAATGCTCAAGTCCAGGATTCATCCGATTGATTTTGACCATTTAAGGTCTCAGGACTGGCAATTGTTCTTAGGAACATGGAGATATCTACTCTCTTAACCCACTTTAACCCTTAAGGTATAGAACTTAATCATGACAAAATTAAATTAAATCTATGAATCTTTAAATTATTACACATTCATCAATTCATCAATCAATTTCATACCATAAGAGCTACTCAATGTTTGAATTCATATCATTGCAAAAACATTGCTATTACCCCATTCATATCATTTTTATAACTGATTGCAAGTTCAACAATTAACAAGTCATTTTTGGAGAACGTTATCCAATAAGATAATCATCACAGTATACATACCAATCTCAACAAAAATCAATTATCTTTCAACTTATGTTCTCAATTGAACAATTAACCACTACATCTTTTATTCCAATTATTTCAATAATAAATTCAATAATATATATACATATATTCATGTAGTATCCATAAATTTAATAATGAGTAGCCTATAATGGTCACACAACTACCATTAACTGTAAGACCCACATCATAATTATACATTTTATTATAATTATAAATAAAAAATGATGACTACCAACTAGGTCTCTAATTTCAAATCCCTCTATTCTTTTGGATCTTTTTATTTAAAATATCAATCAAAAAATATTAATTCATTAGCAATGACTATTTAATTATTTTTCACATACTATTATATTGCGAGAAAAAAGGTTGTTTCAATTAAACTTTGTAATATTAAGGTAATAACAATTTTCATTTCCCTTATTTTATCTAAGCTATAAGTAATTATAAAAGAAATCATTCAAGTGATTAAATAAAACCGTGGTTAACACCAGGACATGCATAACATATTGATAAGAAATATTATTATTTAAATTTAAATTTCTAAGAATTGACTTCTTAGAAATATATCCATTCGACACCTAAGCTATTTGTGTTCCTTAACATTACTATGTATTAACGATATGGTGGGTTTAATACTTGTGTTATATCATGTCTTTGATATGGATGTTTTGTCATTTATAAAAAGATGGAATGATATTCATTCACCAAAACCTTACATCCATTCTTACTCGTAATAATCGTAAGAAGAAGATTTATTCAAGTTCAACGCATGTGCAGAGGTCTTCAAGGACCCGTCCAAGTGGCACAGGTTACTTCCACAGGTTAAAAGGAAACCAATGAAAATCCGGAGTTCGGTCTGTAGTTAATCTACACAGAGATTTTCCACATTTTCCTTTAACAATTCACATTTCAATAAAATGTACAGTGACTTAATTAAATTAAATTCCAAAACTGCTCTCCATTCGCAACGACCTTGATGACACTCTAAAATCAAATTAAATTCTAGAGATTCACTCCATTCGTAGTGACCTTGACGACAACCTTAAATCAAGACATTTAAATCTACTACGACCAAAAAATTTCAACTTCCTGATTCGAATAGAGTACAATGGTCAACCAATCGACTTTTCAAATAAGAATTTTTGTAAAAACCCCAATGATATTCTAACTCGGGTTGACAATATTATTACAATGGTCATAAAAATTCAAATTTTATGGAATCAAAAAACGATAATACATGATCCAATGAGTTATACATTCAAATTGTAAAATTTATAGACAGTGAATCCACCATTTTAGATTTAAAAAAAAAACAACTTATTATACAGCAACCAAGATGAATAAACTCATGGATAAATAAATTTTGCAGGGACTCGGTAAGATCTAATTCCTGATTATATATTTAGTTCTAGCATTCAAGAAAATTTCTAATATCCAAAATTCAACACAGTTAAGCGGTGACAATTAAATTTCTAATAAACAAATTTTCTCTTGTTACAATTACAATTTTAAGAAATAAAAATATTGGAACCAAATGAATATGGTGGGTTGAGGATGTCCTGAACATCTTGCACTCCTCCTCTTCTCCTGCTTGCTAATCACAAGGACTTCACCGTTACCTCCCAGCCAATGCTAGGGGTACACTTCTTCCCCCTTAGCCCCCCAAATTGCAAAGGGGCCACACACAAGAAACCAACAACCAATATCTCCAAGGATTTCCTCGCAAGGATGTGTTCCTGCTTTTGCTCTTAATTGTCCCTTTGTTCCCCAAATTCTCATTTAATGAGTGTCCCCTAACTAGATCTTAGTAAGAGTTGCATTAGGAGTCTTCTTCTTGTTAGACTTAGCGATATCTTGACTCAAGAAATTTATTCTATGTGTGCACCTATTCTCTCATGTTTTATTTCTTTCCATTTTAAAATCCATTTTATTAATTTCATGCACACATGTGCAATTTATCCATTCTTTAAATTTTTATTTATCTTCTTCCTGGAGTTGATTATATTCTCAAATCTTTTAACTTATGTCATAATTAATTTAGTCCTTTATTTAAATTTAGACTTAGACTTATTCTATAACTTAGGCTTAGACTTTTGTTAGGCTTTATAATTAATAATTTATTGTTTAATTAATTATTTTATTCTAACAAGGTCTAATCACTTCAATGTTTTCTAGGCCACCACGATTTAATGACTCAAGTTTTTAATTTCGCGACGTACCCTTCAAGATACACCTTCATGCTCCAAGGGTGCCACTCGCCTTATACTTATTTTGGAAGTTTTTCCGACCCTTGTATTCAACACTCCACTCGGTTGACCTTGTGAAAGACTAAGTTCTTCTAAGGAATAAGGACTCTTCCTTATTGTGTGCCCCTTAGAAATATTCATGAGTGATTGTCTCAGTCTTCCCTCATGATGTCATGAACCTATCGAACTAGGTAATAGTTAACCTACCATTCAGGCCATGGCGAGAGTGCTAGTAGGCTGTGATAAGGATGCTACCACACCTATCCCTCAAATGAATTGTTTTTGTGCATGGACCATTTAATCCTTATGTGAGTCGGATTAGAAAGCATCGTCAAGCCTACATCCACTGAAAAAAATAGTGTCAATAATCCTTATACATAAATCATATTGTAATCAATCATATGTCATATGTGCGTCAAATGAAATACTCAAAAGAATACAATTCACTACTTGACTCAATCCGGAGTCCAAGGAAGTTCATTGATGCCATCAACATCCATAACATGTCATGTGTCATGCACACTTAGGAAAACTTGTCAATAGCATCTGCCAATATATATACATCAAAATAACAATAAGTCACAATACATCATCATCATGTATGACCCATAATCGAAACGAAATCACAATGTATCATAACTGGATCACTTGCACGCAAGTGTCCTAAAAACATAAGTCAATAAAAGTGGGCTCAGTAGAGAGGGATGTTACATACACCCCCTCTTGTTTTAAACTTCATCCTGAAGTTTGTACAATATATAAATGCAAGTAAACAAATGTATCAGAGATAGATCTACATATATAATCTATCAAACAAGGGAAATTTTTTATGCATCTCATATGCAACCTCCTAGGTAGATGAATGTGGACTATATTTTTCCTATTCAAGCTTGACCTGATCGACTATTCGACGTCATAGTTGTCGAATGTGATGGTCCAGATTTTGGATCAGCTCCGCCATGAAATCACCCTCGTCCGACACCTGCAAATAACTCATGCCAATAACATGTGATGGATCACTAATATAATGTCGTAAAACAGATACATGAAATACATCGTGCATATGCCTCAAAGAATTAGGAAAGGCTAGTCGAGAAGCCACGGGTCCTTTCCTTTCCACAACCTCAAAAGGTCCCACAAACCTAGGAGAGAGTTTAGCACCCTTTCCAAACTTGATTGAACTCTTGTGCAGTTGTACGAGCAAGAAAATTGTGTCTCCAACTTCATAATTGTGGTCAATGTGATGCGCATCAACATAGCTCTTCTGCAAATCTTGTGCTTCTTTAATCCTCTATATTATCGATTGCATTTGTTCCTCCATTTATTGGATCACTTCCAGTCCCACCAAGACCATATCCTCAAGTTGATCCCAAATCAACGGCGTCTGACATGGTCTCTCGTAAATAAACTCAAACGGTGATATCTTAATTGTGCTATGGTAACTATTGTTGTATGCAAACTCTACCAATGGAAAGAAGTCTTCCCAATGTTTTTGTTGGTCCATTACATACATACACAACATATCCTAAAAAACCTGGTTCATTCTCTCTATTTGTCTGTCTATCTCAGGGTGATATGTTGTACTAGTTCAATTGTGTTCCCAAGGCCTCTTGTAAACTGGTCCAAATCGTCCTGTAAACATCGATCCTCGATTGGATATGATTCTTCTTGGTACACCATGTAATATCACAATCTCCCTGACAAAAACTATGCTTATATTTGACGCCTGATACGTCGTACGCACTGGAATAAAGTGTGCACTCTTTGTCACAGTTTTAACTACCACAAAAATCAAATCATGTCTTCTTGCCGTCAATGGAAATCCAACAATAAAATCCATCAAAATGACCTCCCATTTCAATTCTAGAATATTGTGTGGCTATAACAACCCTGCTAGATGTTTATGTTCAACCTTCACTTGCTGACATTCTAGACATCTCACGATGTAACTAACTATGTCCACTTTCATTCCTTTCCAGAAGAATAAATTATTAAGGTCTGCCTTCATCTTCGTGACTCTTGGATGAGCCATATAAATTGCTCGATGCACTTCACTCAAGATCAAACTTCTTAATTCATCGTTAGGTGGTACATAAATTATGTCGTTAAATCTCAACAATCCATCGTTGTCCAATGACTAACCTTCAAACTTTGGTACCATCATGGTATTTTGTCCAATATTATCCTTAACTTATTTATACCAGACATCGTCTATCTATAGAGTTAGAATATTTTCTTGAAGATTTGTCTTAAGAGGTATTACTGAGAATATGTGTGGTCTCTGACTCAATGCATCTGCCACTCTACTCATCGTTCCTTTAATGTAATTTATCTAAAATTCATATTCGCTAAGTACATCTAACCAACGCCTCTGTCGCGCGTTCAAGTCACTTTTATTAAATATATGTTGCAATCCACAATGATCTATCTTTAATTCGATTTTTTGTCCAATCAAATAATGTTTCGAAACTCTCAAGGCATATACAATTTCCAATAACTCCAAGTCGTGCGTTGTGTAGTTCTCCCCATGCTTTCTCAATGTCCTTGAAATGTAATCGATCACTCGACCGTCTTGCATCAAAACTCGGCCTAAACCTTCATTGGAAGCGTCCATGCATACCAATAATTCTTTGTCCATGTCAGGAACCTTTATTATTGACATTGTCGTCAACAACTCCTTGAGATTTTGAAATGATTCCGCGCATTTCTCAGTCCATACAAACTTCTTGTTTTTATTCTGCAATTCCATGATCATATTTGCTATCTTTGAAAAACCTTTGACGAACCGTCGGTAATATCTTACTAAACCCATAAATATACATGCTTATTGTATGGTTTTTGGTGCTATCCATTCCATTATAGCCTCTACTTTCATTGGATCCACGACGATACCTTCACCAGATATGATATGTCCCAAGTAATGAATCTCCTTATGTTAAAAAGAACATTTCGATAGTTTCTCATACAATTTGTTTTCTCTTAGACATTGTAGGACCAATCTCAATTGTTTGCCATGCTCTTCTTTATTCTGAAAATAAATCAATATTTCATTAATAAATACTTGAACAAACTTGTCCAATTATTCATGGAACACTCCATTCATAAAACTCATGAATACTCCTGGGGTGTTCGTCAAACCGAACGGTAAAACTGTAAACTCATAATGTCCAAATATCATCTTAAATGTGATCTTGTGGATATCTTCTTCCTTAATCTGTAATTGATGATATCCTGATCTCAAGTCAATCTTTGAAAACACTTTCGCTCCCTTCATCTGATAAAAAAAAGTGTCAATCCTTGGTAAAGGATATTGTTTCTTGATCGTAGCTTTGTTCAATTGATGGTATTCAATTCAAAGTGTCCAAGATCCATCCCTTTTTATCACAAAAATGGCACACCCCACGACGACACACTTGGATGTATAAGTCCCAAGTCCAACAACTCCTTCAATTGCATTTTCAACTCCTGCAATTCCAACGTCGACATCCGATAGGGAGTTCTTGCAGTAGGTTTAGTTTCGGTTTTTAAGTCTATTGTAAACTCCAACTCTCTTTTGGGTGGTAAACCTGGTAACTCTTTTGGAAATATGTCTACAAACGCTTGTACTACAAGAAGGTCTTCCAGTCCTTCTGCCTTGCCCTTTTCGTTTAGCGCTAAGACAGAATATAACTTGCATCCCTTGTGCATACTCTTCTACAATTGTAGGGAAGAAATAAACCTCAGAGACACCCCCTAGTTTCTTCCTACAATCACTCTACTCTACCCCAAATCATCTGTCAAACTTAACCGTTTTGTCTTACAGTTAATTAGTGCATCATGAAATTCCAACCAATCCATGCCAATCACTATGTCATAAGATCCTAATACCCTGACATAAATATCTACCTTTGTTACAAAATTTCCCAATTTAATGCTATAGTCTGTAACCTTTCCTCCAACTATTTGTTTGCAACCCGATGCCATTTCTACGTATCTGAAATCGTCCTGCTTAACTACCTTTACCTTAATTCTCTTTAGTGATGCACTAGAGATAAAGTTTTGTGTAGCACCTGGAACTATCAAGATACTAAAAGTTTGATCAGTGATCGTACTTAATGTCTTGAGCACAGTGGACTGGTGCTCGACCTGGCAGTTGTTCACCACTGCATGTATCATGTGGGCCTTGCCCAAATCTCCAACTGTAGTGGGTCCTAATGATCTGGCCACCTTGGCCTTCTCAATCAGACAATCTCACTAGTAATGTGGCTCTCCACATGTCCAACATCTAGTCTTCGGTCCAAAGATCTTGGTCCCCAAAGTAGAAACTGTTGGCCTAATAGTCTATTATCCTGGTTTGTTCTATTGAACAAGCATAAACAATTGTTGTTGATGTGGATGACATTGTTGTTGTTGTTGTGATCCTTAATAAGGAGTCCTTTGTTGAGGAGTTTGTTGTCTCGGTGTCGAGAACATAGGTCCTTTGGGAATATCTCGATGCTCAAAAGCCTGTATGGATAGTGTTTGATGTTGTTGCACTCTTGATGTCATTTGTCCAGTTGGTCTAGAAGGAGTCATGCCCTGACCCCCATTGTTCATTTATTCATCAGCTATGAGGGCCTTCTGAACTGCATTGTGCAATGTCTGAGGAATCAATATCCTCATCTTCGCATGAATGTTGAAGTTAAGGTCAAACACAAATGTGTTGACCTTTAACTTCTATGTGTTCATATGTGAAGCATACCTAAGTAGTTCCATGAACCTGGCCTCATACTACGACACCATACGACCACCTTATTGTAAGGAGTTGAACTCGTTAATTTGGCACTCAATGAATTCCTCGGACAAATACCTCTCTCGGAACCGTTCCTAGAACAAATCCCATGACATGTCTTTGACGACCATGTTTAGTTGAGGTAAGAGTGTCTTCCACCAAAGTAGAGCACTCCCCTTCAGCTGAAAGACCGCCATGCGTACTTTCATGTTGGAGGTGTAATCATGAAGTCTGAATCACATTGTCATGTTATCCAACCATGGATCGACGGCTAAACCGTCTGTGGCACCCCAGAACTTAGAAAACTTCACCTTCTCGAGTTCTTTGTGTATGCCACTACTACTACCAATTGGAGCACGTTGTGAACCTTCATTGGGCACAAACGCTCTGCCCTCATCTCGATCTAGGTGGTTGATCAACACCTCTGACATCCTCTGGAACGATCACGTCATACCTACCACATAATATGACATCCTCTAGAAGTATCTCATCATACATCATGTTCAGTAGTCTACTCCTGCCCCTGGGGGTTAGATCCCTTAGGTGTGGATATTATCGAAGGTGTCACACCTCTTTCTCTAACACCACGACGTTTACTTCCCTTGCTTCCTCTAACCATGATTACATGCATGGACAATTTCAAAATTAATTAGCGATACATTTTTAATCATTTAGTTAAAACAATGTAAAGCATAATGGTCCAATGTCATAGGGTTGAAACCGCTCCGATACCATATGTAATAACCCCTCCATTACTAGATCAATGTAAGTGAGTAGAGTAGTGGTAATTTTTTATTTTTTTTATAATGCATCAATAAAACAAGTGATATACAACAATGACATACATCAATGTTACACATTCAATTCTCATTTACATCCTACACTGCAAATTTCATGTTACAACATCATTTCTACTAACAAAATAAATCATATCACAAAAATCTAATCAATGATATATACCCATCCAACCTACTTGCAAGGTAAGGACCTCCAAGACACATAATCTACGCTCAAGTCAAGGATTCATCTGATTGATTTTGACCATTTAAGGTCTCAGAACTAGCGACTGTTCTGAGGAACTTGGAGATATCTACTCTCTTAACCCACTTTAACCTTTAAGGTACGGAACTTAATCATGACACAATTAAATTAAATCTATGAATCTTTAAATTATTACACATTCATCAATTCAACAATCAATTTCATACCATAAGAGCTACTCAATGTATGAATTCATATCATTGCAACAACATCTCTATTACCCCATTCATATCATCGGTATAACCGACTATAAGTTCAACAATTAACAAGTCATTTTTGAAGAATGTTACCCAATAAGATAATCATAACAGTATACATACCAACCTCAACCAAAATCAATTCTCTTTCAACTTATGTTCTCAATTGAACAATTATCCACTACATCTTTTATTCCAATTATTTCAATAATAAATTCAATAATATATATACATATATTCATGTAGTATCCATAACTTTAATAATGAGTAGCCTATAATGGTCACACAACTACCATTAACGGAAAGACTCACATCATAATTATACATTCTATTATAATTATAAATAAAGAATAATGACTACCAACTAGGTCTCTAATTTCAAATCGCTCTATTCTTTTGAATCTTTTTATTTAAAATATCAATAATAAGATATTAATTCATTAGAAATTACTATTTAATTATTTTTCACATACTATTATATTGCAAGAAAGAAGGTTGTTTCAATCAGAGTTTGTAATATTAAAGTAATAACAATTTTCATTTCCCTTATTTTATCTAAGCTATAAGTAATTATAAAAGCAATCATTCAAGCATTTAAATAAAACCATGGTTAACACCAGGACATGCCTAACATATTGATAGGCGATATTATCATTTCAATTTCAATTTCTAAGAATTGACTTCTTAGAAATATACTCGTTCAACACCTAAGCTATTTGTATTCCTTAACATTACTATGTATTAATGATATGGTGGGTATAATACTTGTGTTATATCTTGTCTTTGATATTGATATTTATCATTTTAAAAAATATGGAATGATATCCACTCACCAAAACCTTACATTCATGCTTACTTGTAATACTCGTAAGAAGAAGATTTATTCAAGTTCAACGCATGCACAGAGGTCTTCGTGGACCTGTCCAAGTGGCACATGTTACTTCCACTGGTAGGAGATTTAAGATAATTGAATCGGATGGTAATTATGATATTACAAGTTCACTAGTTTGGGAGTTATTATTATTTATGAAATTGATTAAACCACAAAAGTTTAACTGTAGTGTACAACTAGAGTCATTCATACTGTCAGGTTTGTAGCACGTGAATTCTCAAGGGCACTTAACCCTTCAGGATTTTAGAACACTCTACCACTATGAATCGAGATAACCTCGATAGGATTTCTCAGAAATCAAGCTCTCCACAAGAAAC
>ML780732.1:702951-718960 GCA_009831015.1 Picea engelmannii
TCACAATGTGACATTGGGAAATGGTCGTCACATTGCGACGTTGTGAAATGTTCATCACAATGTGATGTAGGGAAATGTTCATCATAATGCAATGTTTGGAAACACTTGACACAGTGTAGAATCATATTTTACTATTGCGACGTTGGGAAACTGGTCGATATAATGTGGCGTATAATGTTTAGAAATGTTTGTCACATTTTGGAAATGTTTGACACGTTCTGATGTCAGAATATCCATGTATATCACACCATGGTGCTATGGTTCGTCATATAGTGATGACGAGTCTATGTCCATATCATTGCGACGTTAGAAAGTTTGTTGCATTGTCACAAAGGAAAGAGTTTTGTAACATAACGAGGTATGAGCATGAATGTGACATATGAAAGTGGTTTATGTTCATCACATTGCGACGTTAGCAAATGTTCATTTCATTTCAATGTAGGGCTACGTTTGTCACATTGCGACAATGGGTTCTGCACATTACATTGTGAGAAGACATTATATTCATCACATTGCGACGTTTGAAAATGTTTGGCACATTGCGCAATAAGAGGGCTAGGTTCATCAAAATGCGACGACAAGACTATGTCATAAAGCATAAATATGGTAATATTAAATCATATTAATGATTTTGTTAGTACACACATGTCCTTTATATGGTCATGACATTGCAACATAGTGTTTTTTCTTATNAAAAAGAATAAATTCCACACTCATTAAACCATATTTTCTAATCCTTAAAATAAATAGATGTCTTATAACACTCTTTGTATAATATAACTAATTATGTATATTCATAATAACTAATAATATAGTTAATTATTATTATTATTTAACAATCATTAATTATAAATTATTAATGTATCATGTATAATAACAACAAAGTATTAAAAATACTTTATTGATAATATTTGTAATGTCTATAATTTTTACTATTAATAAAGTATTAATAATAGTCTATTAATAAATTTAATAAATTATTGATATGTATTAATGATTATTAATAAAGTAGTATTAATAATATTAATAGTTATTATTATTATTATTAAATACTACTAATAATTAAAAGCCCTTTATATTAATAATAACTATATTAATCATTCTTAATAATTCTAACAATCCTAATAACACTAACCTTAATAACCCAAACCCTAATTACCATTCACCTTAATATATTATTAATACATTATCGCTAACATAATTAAGCATTAATATCATTTAATAATTATTATATGAAGGATATGTGTATACTAACCCTAATAACCATTAACCATAATATAATATTAATATAGTATTGCTAACTATAAAGCATTAATATTAATTAATAAACATTATATAAAACTTTTAAAAGAACTCTTTTATAATATAATTAATTACTTATATTATTAATAATCAATAATAAAGTTAATTGTTTTATTTATTTATTTAATATTTATAAATATATTATATATAATAACATTAAAGTATTAATAATATTTTATTAATAAGATTATTAAACCTCCTTGATTAATATTTTATTAATAACATTATTTTATGGATTAATGTTTTATTAATAACTCAAGAAGAATTACTCAATTTTAGTTACATTTTATTAATAAGATTATTAAATCTCCTTGATTAATATTTTATTTTGCTTACATTTTATTTATTTATTGTGCAACAATTCTTAGCCCTTACCTTCCTACTCCAACCTATTTCACTTATTTCTTTCAAATTTCCAATATAATTATTAATAATATTATACAGGTTCAAAGAAATACAATATAATAAAAATAGTACGCCGAAAATAATATAAATCAAATATAATCACCATTAATAACATGTAGTAATAATTTTACAATTAAAACATTTCCATATGATAAAGTTTAAAAACCAAAAACAAGGTAATGAGTGCAACATTGTATTCATTATGCAATGGGGGTGAGAGTAATATAATGTTGTTCATCCATAAATTGGACGGAATTAAGATTGCTAATAATATTCTAACTTTAATCCATGAGAAACAATGTTACAAAAGGAATAGATTTTCACTTTTATTACATATTTGATTACATATTTTAAGTTTTAGGTTGGTTATGAATACTAACTTTAATCCATAAGAAACACTATTAAAAAATCCATGAGAAACATTATTAAAAAAGATGGTGAAAATACTAAATAAAATAAAAACACACTTTTTTTTATATAATTTTAAATTTTTTAATTAAAAATGTTTTAAACTTATCTACCAGTCTTTTGTTTTGAACTTCTTTTGTTTTGAACTTTAAGGCGCCACGAACACATTGATTGACAAATTTGAAAGCATTTGGGATCCGGTGAACCATGGATTCAAAAGTTTTATCGATCATCGACATGTGTCTCCACTTTTGAATTTATTTTTTAAAGTATTCCATCGTGATTTCATGATTTTCACGGTTAATTGTACTGATTTTCTTTGTTAATTGTACTCTTTGTGTTTTCTACTTAGTGTGCCGTGTTTCTGTAGTTTCTTAGTGCGTAGCCTGTTTTACCTCGGCTATGCTTGCCGACCTTCTTTTTTAAAGCTAATGCTACTGCCCATCGCCATTACTTCCTTGCGAAAATTTTAAGAAAACAATAATATATTTATTTTATAATTAGAAGCCTAAAGTTTGACTACAAATTTAAAAGGCAGTTACCCTATCCTCTGGCATGGGTAGACAATGCCAGTTTTTGTAAAATAACACAAACGTGCAACAAAAGATGAGTGTACCCAAATCTCTTCAGAAGGATTAGATACTATAAGAGACCGCTAAGAAAAATAAGATAGCATAGATACATGTCTATGGTTTACTGTACTGAGTGATTGAGAGCTAAAAATTTTAAATGCCAGTAATTCTATGTGAAAATAACAATTTAGATGTGAAGGTGAAGCGTGATGGGCTGGCAGAAGAATAGAAAGCACATGTCACTCAATTGCAGATTCTCTGAAAGTAAGCGCATGTGCCCTTTATCTCCTGTCAACAACATAATCACATACCGGCTAGTTAATTAGCCTAAGAAAAAAACACAGATCAGATGATTGTCACTATATGTAATATACAGAAGGATGGACGGCGCAGAACGAAACCTAACTAATTTATAAGTGGAAACAGTACGAAGCGATTGTGAAGAAATAAATCAATAGTTGCTTCTCGATCTTCTGTTGTTGTATCAGAAGATCGAAACTGTAGCAAGGAGTATTTGAATTCTCGAACCCTGCAAACGCAAAATGTCGTTAATAAACTCAATCACCAATACAAAACCAACCCATGAAACATTTATTTGAATGTTGTTATTTGAATAGCTAATTGCTATGTATTAAAGCTATTTAACTCTCACCATAAGCTTTGGGCTTCACAGCGTTAGGAGAAACTGTGGCCCAAAAGTCGGTTGGGTTTCCATGAGCTCCGAGAGAGCTGGTGGGAGCACTCACAGTAAGAGCCGAGGGAGGTGGGCCTCTTCTACTGCCATCTTCCTGCTCTGCAATCACTTCCTAACTACTATTATTAGGGTTTCTGTAAAGCGCTGCCAAGAATGAAGCCCCGCTCACAATGAATTTCACCCACACCGTGCTCACAGCCAAAACTGCCAAGGTCGTTTTCTTGAGAAGCCGAGACCATGGAATGACCATGCTATGGTTCTTCTCATCCAACACGGAAATCGAAATACTCTCAGACTCGCCAATAATATCATTCCTTTCATCCTTTCTCAATTCCCCACCCGTTTCGTCATTATAATTCTCAGAAGGTCCCACGATTGAAACGCTGGCAGGATCCCTGCGGTATGTGTACCGACTATCACTGCGTTAACCGAAACGCATGAGCTGGTAATGCTTGATATCCAAAAAAACGTGGTGGTTGTTCCCGACTGGTTTATTGATGCGTCCAACTACCACGATGAGGTTGTTCATGGGGCGCGCGGAGTCGTGGGTAGAGGAAGCGACCCGCCATCTTTCTACAACACACCTGCGTTTAGAACAGTGGACACTTGTCATTGTACTTAAATGGAGCCCGACATTCCAAGACTGCTATAATCAAAATTAATTGTTAATCATATAACGTGTCAATTTGGTGGCTACTATGTAAATTTTTAATCATATTAGGTAAATGTGAAAAAGTAAACAAGGAAAACATAAGCATTTATAAATGCAAGGAAGTTATGAAATTAAATCTTATTCATTGATTTGTGACGACGACGAAGAATATGCCAGCATCTTTCATTACTGACCATAAGATTAAAATTTATGATTAAAAGGTTGATTAGTCCATCAATTCCCATAGGGGGGACGCCTATCGGCGTAACTAGAGTCATTCATACTGTCAGGTTTGTAGCACGTGAATTCTCAAGGGCACTTAACCCTTCAGGATTTTAGAACACTCTACCACTATGAATCGAGATAACCTCGATAGGATTTCTCAGAAATCAAGCTCTCCACAAGAAACAGACAACGACTATACTTTTTCTAAATTCCCAATTAACACATTACCATATCCCAAATAACCACGAACTTCAATACTTGCGCAAATATATGTACCATATGTGCCATGTAATTCAACACTTTGACATTTATAACCCACTATATCATATTTACAATGTAAGCTCATGAACTCTGCATGATGTATAATGTTTGTGATATGAAATCCAAATGCATTTGATTATATATGATATGTTTGTATATAACAAAACCTTTGCATGTCAAACTATATCATTCAAACTATAATGTATGCATTCAAAGTCCCTTTTCATGGTATGTTTGCAATGTGTATAACTCTATATTGCCAAAATAAAATAGCATGAATTTGTTGCCACAATATTTGCCTTAGTTATAGAGTTTGATGCAATCCCCCTTTTAATCAAAATTGTGTTTTCACTTTATACATGTGATTATATCAAAGGAGTATCCAACACCATGTACTAATATTTTTTTTGGGCAATACATGGAATATTTTAAAACTTTATGATCATAACTAGTTTAAAGTATGCCCCATATCTTGTTGTCAAAAAAAATTATAGTCAGTGTTGAGCATGGATGCAGATCATTATACACTTTCTCATCACATTAGCAATGCTTTCATTTCAGGAATACTTGAAAATGAACATTTTTTCTTTTCTCCCTAGGGGGGCCCACCTACAAGTCATATATTTATAATAAGCTTTAAAATATGCATTGTAACTATTTGCAGGCTATGTAGCTAGTGGCAAGTTTACAAGTCAACATTTGGTGACTCCACAAGGTAGATGATTTTTAATTGGCTAGAACTTTTGAATCGTTGGTTTAGCTGTAAAAAAAGAAGTTTTTTGATATACTCTTGCAAAATTGTATGGAGTGTAGAAAGGGAAAGTAGAAAAAACGGAAAGAGATTTGATCAATAAGTCTTAGAAAATAATTTTTAGGTATAGGCAAATACTACATAAGTAGCAATGCAGACCAAAAGAAAATCATTTTTCTTTGTTTTTTATATATTTTTCAAAATAGTTCAGTAAAATTTTGTAGGAAACATGATCAAATAAGTGGCTTGAATGATCCAAATTGACTAAAAAAATTCAAAGATGAAAACAAAAAATAAAACTGATGAAAAACCAAAATGAAAATCAAATTGTACAAACAAAAAAAGAAAAAGTACGACTGAAAAAGAAATAGATACATAAAGCATTAGAAATTTAACCAATCAATCATCCTGGTTCAACATAATGCTTTAAATGTGAACCATTTGTACTATATGATAAAAATCACATGTCTACATCTTTTAATAAGTAAGAATTGTTACCAATGATGGAGGCAATTTTGTAAGGACCCAGTCAAAGTTTCGGAAACTCATAATGTTTTCCTTTATCAACATGTGTAGAATCTCAGAGCAACACTTTCTCACCAACTTGAAAAATAGTTGATTTGGATTTTTTGTCAAAATACTTCTTGGAAGATTGTTGCCTCTTTCTTAGATTTTCCAGAGCATGGTTCTTTTATTCTTCTAAAGATAGAAAGACATTTATTCTCTAAAGGATATTTGTTGTGTTGAATTCTTCATCCTATAATTTTAATCAAAGGGAAGTAAGCTCAAGTTTTACATGCATAATAGCTTCTTGGCCATAAAAAGGTTGAAATGGAGTATGACTAGTACTAAACTTGGTAGTGGTACAATCTGCCCAAAGTGAATATGTTAGGGACCTAACCTCCCTAACCCCTCATGTAGGTAGAATAATATATTATCCGTGTAAGAAAGGTCGATATTAATAAATAAGGCCTATGAATAAGGAGAATAAGTCAAATGTAAGAAGACCTAATAGAATATTTTGCTTCTAGAAAGATCTTCCTCTAGATTGTTCTTTTGGGTAGATAGAGTTAGTATAAATAGGAGTTGAGAGAATGAGAAATCTTTGTCTTGAGAATTATTGTATTAGAGATCTGGTCTACTGGAGGTTTCCCCCTCAAAGAGGCAAGTGAACATTGCTTTTGTTTCAATAAAGGTATCATTTTGATGTGTTGATTCTCTATATTTTTTTGTTTTGTTAGTAATTCTTGTGATATTCTTGTTTGTGTTCAATATAACATAACCAAGTGCTTAAAAAGTGGTATCAGAGAACTTTCCTAGGTAGGGATTGTGGGTAAATTTGTTTTGAAGGTAGAGATGTATTCGAACATCTTTAAGCTACAGTAATATATTGTCCAGCACATAAATTTGCAGTCGGGGAAGCACACAGGTAGGAAATACAATAGGTTTTTAAGCTCACATTGTTGGAAACCCTTATAACCCATGTTGGTACCCCTTCGAGTGGTAGTGCATTAGACAGAACCTGCATACAGAATGGCCTAGGTATCTTGGAACTCATTCGAGATTAGTCGTTCGAACGCCTAACTTCTATAGTTCCACTAAGAACAACACTCAAGAAGATACTCCCTAGTAACTAAGTAATCGGGTAGTACGCCTAAGGGTACAGTCTATCCTCCTTAATTGGTTCCCTAAAATATTGGTTTGAGTACTATTATTCGACCACGCACGTATATCAAAGAGCTAAAGCACAAGGAAAACCCTTGTCTGTAGGAACCCTGAAAAAAACCCTGACCCTTAGGACGAAAACAAAACAAAAAATGAATGGACAAGATCTATTTACGTGCAAACTTGCCTTCTACATTCTAGTTTTGAAATTACTACGCATTTCTTCCTCTTACGAATTTGGGCATTTCTCCATTGCGTTATTATTCAAATCAAAGTATAACTCCGCAGGAGTAAAAAAAATCAAATTTTGGGGCCTTCCCACACCCTTATTTGAGACTTATCCCATTGGTTTCCTCTTTTCTTCCTGATCACAATGATACCTAGCATTTTTCAACCTGTGTTTACTTGTGGTTCTGACCCCCTTACTTGGGACCTATCCCATTGGATTCCCCTTTTCACCTTGATCGTTGTGATACCCTTCTCATGTAACCCCTTTTCTGTGTGGACCCACCTGCCCCCTTCTTGTACCCCCTTTCACCATGGCCCACATCCACAGCTAATATCTTGAACCACACCTTAATACATTTTCATCTAATTTCTCCATGGCCCAAAAGGAATTGCAGAAACTCAATGCCATTATTTCCACCATCAATTCCTCCATGAATTCCACCATAGACTCTAAAATAGAATCCCTGAATAGGACATGGAAATCCAGCTTGAATCCTTTGTGAGCCATCTCTTAGCCAAACTAAATGTCCCTGGAGGCTTTCCCTCATCTAACCAACCTTTTCACCCCAAAGGTGATACTTCCTCCACTTCCCAGAATTTTCAGTCCAATCACTTTCAACGTGACCTATGCCTTCCTAGAGTGGATGTGAAATATTTGATGGATCTGACCCCATGGGCTGGGTCTTCCAAATGGAACACTACTGCTCTTTGCACGACATTACCGATGAGTTGGACAAACTCCATTATGGTGTTCTCCATTTAGATCCTGGATGTTGAAAATGGTGGAAATGGCATAAAAAGGCATTCCAAGGGTATGTGGATTGGAAACAGTTTGTTGCATAGCTCTATGACAACTTTTACATCGACACCCATCATTTAGGTTGTTTAACCAAGTTGAAAAAAATTGGGCCGATGGAAGAATTTATAGTTTCCTTAGAGCAATTGGCTTTTAGAATGGAGGGCATTGTTGGGGCTCAGAAATGTTATATTCCCATCCACCTTTTCTTTCATCATTCTTCACATTTCATCTCCCCATTAACCTTTCATGATATCCTTTTCATAAATATATTTGGGTTTCACCTTATTATTTTCCACTTCATTCATTTTAGTATTAAAAGGGAATTTGTGATTAAATATTAGAAAATAAACATGTTTTCATATATATCTCAAAAATTTGTGATCTTTGTAATGTGTAGGAATATGTGAAGGATTCATTCAAAAAGACTTCTCGAATACTTCCTCCACCATTTCAAGATTTGCGGAGATAATTCAAGCCTATTCCAAGGAGAAAATCATGGAGATTTGGTTGGCATATCTTATCCAAGATATATGAGAGATATGTGTGAGGATTTGAAGGGATTGTATTTTGTAATAATGGGAAATAGGTTGAGAGAAAAGTGGATCTATAATTATGAGATGGTTATCTTATCTTCAAGGCTCTCATGTATAAAAGAGAGTGCTCTCAYTTCATGAGGGGGTAGAAATCATTAAGTAGTAATAATTGGGAGTCATTGGGATTTGAAAGAAAGKTATTCTTAGCTTYGATTCATAGTTTAGGTTTTCATGCTTTCATTATTCTRTTATGAAGATTGATTTGATTATTGTAATATAAGATTGTTTCATTGGTGTGAGCTCACATATGTTGTTGTGTCATTCAACTCTTCACATGTTTTATTTTCTTTTCCTTCATGTAGTTCTCCATTCCTAGATTAGTTTCATTTACGCAATTTCATTTCATTTGTAGGTTGTAGCAATTCAATTCCAAGTCGTGTGTTTCAATTTCCTGCATTAGATTAATGATTCAATTTCAGTCGTAGGTTGTAGCAATTCAATTCCAAATCGTKTGTTTCAATTTCCTGCATTAGATTAATGGTTCAATTTCAGTCGTATCTTAAATATTATATTATATTAGTCTCGCTTCAATATTGCATATACTTTGCGTGTGCTTCATAAGTTTACAAACCTCGAGTTGACAAATTAGATATTTGGGCAAGTACTACAATGCAATTAATTCCACATTAGTTCGGCCCAATATAACGACTGTCGTTCCCTTGTTACGATTGTTGTTCATTTTACAGGAAGTGTCGTTCATTTGAATATAACAACTATCATTCCCTTTACGATTGTTGTTCCTTTATATGTGTTGCATCTCTGGAGGATGAGGTATTGAAAAGGAAGGTAAGAACCTACGTAGGAAACAAGTAAAATTCTTGTGCCAACGCCTACCTTTGGTTGATGCATAGAGGTTGTTTTTAGGACATCTTTAGAGCCCAACATGCATGATAGATGATTTTTTCAAGGAATGCTTTATCAGTGTCCTCGAGGATGAGATGTGTTCCCATGTTCCCATGGCTCACACCCAGACTTGGTTGGAAGCTACTAAAAGGGCCAAGGAAGCACAACAAGTAGTCTCATCCCAAACCAAAAAAACACCCTTTACTCCTCACCCTAAACCCACCCTTCCCACCCCTCCTGCTACTCCCCTCAAGATACAGAAATTGACTTGGGCAGAAATGGTTGAACGCCAACTTAAGGGTCTTTGTTATAATTGTTTTGACAAGTATTTTCCATGGCACAAGTGTAAGGAACAAAATATTTTTATGGATATGAATGAGGATGTTTATGAAGAAGAGGTCGATGTTTCTCATATACATGAGCTACCCCCACCACTTGATCTTAATCCACCCTCTAATCCACATAAAGTTAAATCATTGATTTCCCTTAATGCACTCACTAGTTTATTTTCTCCCCAAACACTCAAGTTAATTGGCTACATTAAGAACCAGAAAGTCATCATTCTTGTTGGCAGTGGAAGAACCCATAATTTTGTTCATCATCGCATTTCCAAAGAATTCAATTTCTATATCCATATAGTTATAAATTTCCAAATCATGATTACCAATGGGGGTTCCATGAAATGTGGAGGGCGTTGTGAAAATTTATGCCCACAAATTGGTTAGTACCACCTAAAATATCATATGTTTTCTATTGATATGGGCAGTTGTGACATTGTACTTGGTGTTGAATGGTTACACACTGTTGGACCTATCAACGTGAGTTTTGATATATTAACCATGCAATTCCAGCAAGAGGTCCAACAACACCAATTCTAAGGCATCACATTAGGGTCACAAGAGATCATCAGTTCCCACTGATTGGAAAAGTTCCTTAGAAAAGGTCATTCTGGCATTATTTTCCAACTTCAATTCATTCAGGCGATTGAGACACCCTCTATCCATCCCGACCTCCAATCTATCCTCTCCCAACACCAAGTTGTGTTTCAACCCCCCAGGGAATTCCCCCTTCTTGAGGTGTCCATGATCATTCCATTCCTATCGTTCTAGAAATTCTTCCTCCAAATTTTATCCCTAATCGTCATCCCTTCACCGAGAATAATGAAATTGAGAATATTCTTCAAGAATTGATAGAATTCGGTTTCATACATCCCAATACCAACCCCTACTCTTCTCCAGTAGTCATGGTACTCAAGAAAGAAGATGCTTAGCGCATGTGTCTTGATTTTCGTTCCCTTAACAAACTCAGCATTAAAGACAAATTTCCCATTCATTTCATTGATGACCTTTTGGATGAATTAAGTGGTGCTTAGTATTTTACCAAACTTGATCTTCGCTCTGGCTACCACCAGATTCATATGAAAGAATAATACATTCCTAAGACTACATTTTGAACTCAAGAGGATCGCTATGAGTTCTTGGTTATGCCATTCGACTTTTTTAATGCTCCCTCCACTTTTCAAAGTATAATGAATCAATTTGTATGTCCTTTCCTTTGTCATTTTGTCCTGGTTTTCTTTGATGATATCCTCATCTATAGAAAAACTTGGCAAGCCCATATTACCCATGTGGATTAAGTTCTACAACTACTTTCTCAACAAAAAATAATTCTTAAGTAGTATATATGTGTTTTTGGAGCCCTTGAAGTTGAGTGCATGGGACATATTGTTGGAAATAATGGTGTCAGGGTGGATCCGAAGAAAATTGAATCTATTCAGGATTGGTCGCGCTCAAAAACTCTTAAAATTCTACATTGCTTCCTGGGTTTGACGAGATATTATCACAAGTTTGTGTAGAATTATGGAAAAATTGCAACTCCCCTCACAGTCCTCATTAAAAAGAATGTTTTTAGTTGGACTCCAATAGTATACCATTCCTTCCAAGCCTTGAAATCATCTATGTGCACTACTCATGTTCTGTCTCACCCTGACTTCAACAAGACCTTTGTATTGGAGTGTGATGCCTCAGGGAAAGGCATAGGGGTTGTCCTCGTGAAAATGGTCGACCTTTGGCTTTAACCAACAAACAATTGTCCAAGCACCATTTGGGACAATTCACCTATGAAAAGGAAATGTTGGATATTTTTCACGTTGTGGATATTTGGCATCCTTATCTCTTGGGGAAATGCTTCCAAATTAAATTGATCATCAAATCCTCAAGTATTTTCTGGAACAAAGAATATCTTCCTTTGAGCAACAAAAATGGGTAACCAATTTGTTTGGATATGATTATGAGATCATATTCAAAAAAAGAAAATAAAATGTGGTGGTTGATACCCTTTCCAGGAAATATGAAGAAGACAAGTCACTTTTTTCCCTATCTTTCATTATCATAGATTGGCTTTAGGAGGTTCGCTAGGAACGGTTACAAGATCCCAAGCTTTCAAAACTGATCCAAACATTGCAACAGGATCCACAATATTCTCCAGGGTACTCGTGGAACCATGAAGAGCTTTGTTATAAAGGTATCATGTATTTAAGAAAACAGTCAAACCTTAAATCCATCTTGCTCTATAAGTTTCATGCTTCACCTCAATTGGGAATTTTGGTTTGGTATAAAACCAATAAACGGGTTAAACATTCTTTTTTCTAGGACGGTATGAAATAGGATGTCCACAAATTTTTGGTTGAATGTGATATAAGTCAACGCAATAAGGGAGAGACAGTCAAACCTCCATGCACACTCCAACCACTTTCGATTCCACCTACTATTTGGATAGATATTTCTATGGAATTCATTGTTGGATTACCTAAATCAAGCAATAAGTCAGGCATCATGGTATTTGTTGATCGTCTCTCAAAATATGATCATTTATGTGCTCTTCAACACCCATTCAAAACATCCACCATGGCTCAAAGTTTTATGGATAATATATTCAAACTCCATGGCATGCCTCATTTTGTTGTTTATGACCATGGTCCAACTTTCACCAGCACTTTATAGCAAGAATTGTTCTGACTCCAGGGAACCCAATTGTATCTCAGCACAACATATCATCCTCAGACTTATGGACAAACTGAAGCGGTCAACAAGTGTTTGGAAACATATTTGAGGTGTTTTGCATCTAACGAACAAAATCATTGTGTTCATTGGTCACCCCTCATTGAATGGTGGTACAACACCTCTTACCATACCTCCACTCGCATGACTCCCTTTGAAGAAGTATATGGAAAAAATCCACCTGTGTTTTTATAATACATGATCGGTGTCTCCAAGGTTCAGCAGATGGATCAAACTCTTACAGTATGCATGGTCATTCTCTGTACTCTCAAATAAAAATTGTTCATGGCTCAGAATCAAATGAAACAACAAGAAGATCGAGGTTGTTCTGAACGTGAATTTGTTGAAGGGGAACAAGAGTTTCTTCGTCTACAAACTTATAAGAAAAAATTACTCAAAGTCGAGCATTGTCAAAAAATCGCCCCTAAATTTTATGGTCTTTATCATATTCTCAAGAGAGTGGGGTCACTGGCCTACCAGTCAGATTTTCCCAGTCACTCTAAGATCCACCCTGTTTTTTATGTTTCTTACTTAAAGAGAGTGCTCGACACTAGGTTCCAGACTCATACTAGTCTACTTGAGTTGGTCGAAGAAGGTTCCATTTGGTTACAACCACAAGAATTCTTGGACTAGTTTGAGCATCGTCTCCTCCAGCACACTATCAAGGAAGTTTTAGTTCAATGGAAGGACACATGACCAGAAGATGCCACCTGGGAATCGGCTACCATCCTGCAACAATTTCCTCATCTCAAGCCTTGAGGACAAGGCTATTTTTTAAGGGGGAGGGAATGTTAGGGACCTAACCTCCCTAAGCCCTCACATAGTTAGAATTATATATTTTCCATGTAATAAAGGCCAATATTAAAAAATAAGGCCTAGGAATAAGGAGAATAAGTCAAATGTAAGAAGACCTAATAGAATCTTCTGCTTCTATAATTGTCTTCCTCTATATTGTTATTTTGGGTAGATAGATTTAGTATAAATAGGAGTCAAGGGCATGATAAATATTTTTCTTGAGAATTATTGTAATAGAGATCTGGTTTGTTGGAGGTTTCCCCCTCGAAGAGGCAAGTGAACATTGCTTACGTTTCAATAAAGGTGTCATTTTGATGTGATAATTATCTATATTGTTTTGTTCCAGTGGTAATTCCTATGATATTCTTGTTTATGTTCAATATAACATGACCAACTGCTTAACAAAGTACATGAGTAGTGTGTGCCACTGACGAGGCTTATCACTTATAGTCTTCCTTAAAATTTTAATCAAATTTTTATTTGTCAACTCAACCTACCCATTTCCTTGTGGATAATAGGTGGGTGAGGTAAAATGTTTCAATCCAAATTTACTAATAAATTGAGTGAATTTTGCAGAAATAAAAGTTGGTCCATTATCTGTAATGATTTATATTACCAAAGTGAGAGAAAATATTAGATTCCATAAATGAAATTACCTACTTATCTTATGCACACTTGAATGGTACAGCTTCAGTCCTCTTGGTGAAGTAATATGTTTTTGTGAGTATAAAGATGTGTCTAGTAGAAGAAGTAGGATTGATAAGGCCAATGAAATCTAACCCCCATCTGGAAGATCTAAAATCAGGGAGAACAGGTTGCAAGGGAATGACAAACAATTTATCCTTGTTAACAAAATTTTGACATTGATCACAAGCATATGTAAATTTAAAAGAGTATTTGAAGATTGATGGCCAGTAGTAGCTTGTTCTCAATATTTTAAAAGAAGTGGTTTTTGCTGCAAAGTGACCACCAATATGGATGTTTGAATCTATTGATCCATGGATTTCTCTTAACACTTTGTGAGCTGCTATATTGTCTATACAACGTAATAGCATTCCATCAGTAGATCTATGGAACAAAGAATTTCCTAAGATCATATTTTTAGAGGCTTCAAGGTGAACCCTCGTGCATTGATGAGATTCAAGGTAATCAGGACATTTTTGAAATTGTAGATAACAAATAAGGTCCTTATACCAAGGATGTTCAGCTAAATATAGATTCTTATTTTCAATAAAAAAAAAAGAGTTGATAAAGCGTTTTCATCATTTTTAGAAGAAACACTTGGTTCAGCATGTTGATCCAAGTGCAGTGCAAAGTCTCATCCCTTGAGTGTATTTGAAATTGTGATCGTTAAGTCATGTTCTTGGATTTTTGCAAGCCAATGTGCAATTTTTCCTGAAATATGTGTTTGTGAAAGTAAAAACTTGACAGCAGGTAAAGGGGCTTTTACCTGTGTATGCTTGCCTAAGATAAAGTGGAAAAAAAAATTGATACCTTTTACAAGAGAAAAAGTATGTTTTTCAATAGAAGTATATTTGATTCCATCATCCGATAAGCTTTGGCTCATGCAAGCTATAGGTTGTTCATTTTTTTTATGATCTTTTTGAAGAAGAATAGTCAAGATTGCTTCTTCAGTTGAATTTGTATAAATAATAAAATATTTATCAAAATTTCATTTCATCATAACTAGTGCAAAATTTATTGATTTTTTTATTCCTACAAAAATATGTTTCGTCATATTCATTCCATGAGAAATATCGATCATGTTTCATCATGTTATCAATAGGTTTGGCCATTACAGTGAAATCAAGAAGAAATCTTCTAACAAAGTTAATTTTACCCATAAAAGATTGAATTTATTTTTTAAAGTAGAGGCTTGAAGATTTAGAATGTTGGTAACCCTCTCAGGATCAATACTAATTCTTGAATTAGAAACAATGTGATCGAGAATTTTACCTTGAGTGACACCAAAAACAGATTTTGAAGGATTTAAAGTTTAAAGACATGCCAAATTTTCTGCAACGTAAACAGACTTTTCTAAGATGATCAAAATGATCTTGTCAGTTTTTAGAATAAACGGTTAAGTAATCAAGATAAATATAAATAATCTTATCGATAAGATCATCAAATGCTATCTGCATAGCCCTCTGAAAAGTAGCACCTGCATTAATTAATCAAAAAGGAATTTGTTCATAAGGGAAGGTGCCCCATTGAAATATAAATGTGGTTTTATATTTATCTTCCCTCTTGACTTTGATTTGATTGTATCCTAAAAAAAATCAAGAGACATCATCTGTGACCTTGCCACTTGCTACAAAATCCTTTCCATATTTGGAAGGGGAAATTTTATTTTACACTTGATCTATTAAGTGTATGGAAATCAACACATAATCTAATGTCATCATTATTTTTTTTTATAGGAACAAGGTTAGAAACCCACTCACAATATTTAACAGGAAAAATAATATGGGCATTTATCAATTTATCCACTTCCTTTCTTATAGTGTCTTCAAGAGCAGGGTTTATAGGCCTTTGTTTTTTCCTGACAGGTTGTAACATCCACTTCCACTGAGTACATAAGCCTTTGGAATAGGTTGGAAGAGATGAAAGTGTCTCTCAAGTTGAGGGTTGTTGCAATAAGGATGTATGAGAATGTTATTGCTAAGTTTAAAAACACTGAGGGCTGGTCAAAAGAGATTAACTGCAATATCAGAGTCAAACAAGGTTGTCCCTTGTCCCCTACCCTTTTTGGCATAT
>ML780732.1:741920-758153 GCA_009831015.1 Picea engelmannii
GCCTTTTTACAATAGACGAGAATGCCAAAAGTCATAGACATCCAAAAACCTAACCCTAGGAGATGAAGCGCCAAAAGTCATGTGGGCCCCGTTTGGGTAAGTTAGTACATCAACTTCCCGAGGTCGTAACTTTTGCATACGATATCCGTTTTAGGCGTGTGATAGCTCGTTGGAAAGGTATCATCGAGGAGATTCATTTTGGGGGCTCAATAATGCATTTAGATATCATTGAGAACCCTCTATCTCAAAAAACCTTCATTTAGGCCCTCAAAATGGCCCTGGAAGTTAAAACCTGCTAAAAATAGTAAATTGCCAAAATTGCCATAACACTGTTTTGAGCCAGTCGGAAAAGGTGGCTGGCCAACGATATCCACCTGGATCAATTACATACATTTGCAACATATCCTATAAAATATTATTCGTTCTTTTAGTTTTTCCATCTGTTTCAGGGTGATATGTTGTACTAAAATTCAATTGTGTTCCCAAATCCTCTTGGAAACTAGTCCAAAATCGTGCTGTGAACATCGATCCTCGATTCTTATTTTACTAGTTTATTACGTCTAAATTACTTTAACCCTTTTTATGCTTTATTTAGTTAAATAACTTAGACTTAGACTCTTTGTTAGTTTTCTAGTTTATAAATTTGATAATTAATTGTATGCTCTTTTCTAACAAAATCTAAGAATTTTATTTTATTTTCTAGGCCTTCTAGATTTTTATTGACTCACAAATTTGTTTACACAAAGTTCCCTTCAAGACGCTCTTTCGTGCTCCAAGGGTGCCACTCGCCTTGACTAGTTTGGAATTTTTTCAAAATCTTGGAATCAACACTCCACCCAGTCGACCTTGTGAGAGAATAATGGATTTTCTAAGGAATAAGCATTATGCCTTATTGTGTTCCCCTTAGAGTTATTCGTGAGCAATTGTCTCAGTCTAACCTCACGGCATCGTGGACCTCTATAACTAGGTAATCGTTAACCTACAGTTCAGGTCATGGGGGGAGTGCTAGTAGAATGTGACAGGGACACTGCCACACCTCTCTCTCATCTATTTGGTTTATGTTTATGACCCCTTTACTCCATAGTGCGTCGGATTAGAACGAGTCACCAATCCTGCATCCACTGACAAGAATAATTTCAATAATCCATATACATAACATCCATACTAAAATCATCATATAACTCATACATGTAAATAATACTCAAAACTCAAACCAAATGAAAATCCACTCCCTGACTCAATCTGGATTCCAAGGAAGTTTGATGATGCCATCAACATCCTCAACCTGTCATGTATCATGCACATTCAGGAGAACTCATCAATAATACATGTAAATATATATACACCTAGAAATTAACATATAATCACAATGGCATCTCATAATCAAGCAGAAATCATAATGTAGCATAATTGGATCACTTGCTTGCAAGTATCCTCAAAGAATAGTCAGTGAAAAATGTGATCAGTGGAACTGGAAGTTACATACACCCGCTCTTGTTTTAAACTTTGTTCTAAACTTTGTACAGTCTAATAATAAAAGAAATAAGTGTATCTGACACAAATTTGTATATCCAATCTATCAAACAAATAAGGAAATTGTTGACGCATCTCATATGCGTCTTCCCATGTAGCAGAGTGTAGACTATAACTGTCGCACTGGACCTTGACCTGATTGACTATTCGACACCATAATTGTAAAGTGTAATGGTCCAGTATGTGGATCGACTCCTCCATGAGGGAACCCTCATCTAACTCCTGCAAAGAACTCAAGTCAATAACATGTGACAGATCTGAAATATAATGTCGCAAAAAAGATACATGAAATACATCACGTATACGCCTCAAAGAATCAGGCAAGGTTGGTCGGTAAGCCATGGGTCCTTTCCTTTCTACAACTTTGAAAGGTCCCAAAAACCTAGGAGATATTTTATCTCCCTTTCCAAACTTAATCGAACTCTTATGCAGTTTCACTCGAAAGAAAACTTTGTCACCAACTTCATAATTGTAGTCAGTGTGATGTGCATTAGCATAACTCTTATGTCGATCTTCCGCTTATTTAATTATTTGTCTTATAGTTCCCATATGTTCTTCCATTTATTGGATTACTTCTAGTCCTACCATAACTCTATCCTCAATTCGATCCCAACTCACGGGTGTCCGACACATTCATACGTAAATAAACTCAAAAGGTTACATCTTAATCGAACTTTGATAGTTGCTGTTGTACGCAAATTCTACCAACAGTAAGAATTATTCCCAACATTTTTGTTGATCCATTACATACATTTGCAACATATCCTCTAAAATATGATTTGTTCTTTTAGTTTGTCCATCTGTTTCGGGGTGATATGTTGTACTAAAATTCAATTGTGTTCCCAAAGCCTCTTGGAAACTAGTCCAAAATCGTGCAGTGAACACCAATCCTCGATCGGATATCATATTTCTTGGTACACGGTGAAACCTCACAATATCTCTAACAAAAAACTTTGGCTATGTACAATGCCTGATACGTCGTATGAACTGGAATAAAATGTTCACTCTTCATTATATTTTCAATGACCACAAAAATAGAATCGTGTCTCCTTGTCGTCAATGGTAGTCCAAAAATAAAATCCATCGAAATGACTTCCCATTTCGATTCATGAATCATGTGTGGTTGTAACAATCCCAATGGGTGTCTATGTTCAGCCTTCACTTGCTGACATTCTATACATCTTGCCACGTAATTTACTGTATCATTCTTCATTCCCTTTCAAAAGAATAAAGGTTTAAGGTCTTCCTTCATCTTCATGACTCCTGGATGAGCCATATACATAGCTCGATGAGCTTCATTTAAAATCAAATTTCTCAATTCATCATTAGGTGGTACATAAATTATGTCGTTATATATCAATAATTTTTTGATTTCAAATGCATAACCTTTATACCTCGGTACCATCATGGTATCTTTTCCAGTATTATCCTTAACTTCCTTGTACCAATCATCATCAATCTATAATCTTAGAATATTTTCTCGAAGATTCGTCATAAGCAGTATTACTGAGAATATGTGTGATCTCTGACTCAATGCATCTACTACTCTATTCATTGTTCCTTTAATGTAGGTAATCTCAAATTCGTATTCACTAAGTAGTTGCGACCAACGCCTTTGTCACGTGTTCAAGTCACTCTGAGTAAAAAAGTATTGTAGACCACTGTGATCATTTTTCAGTTCGAATTTGCATCCAATAAGATAATTTCTCCAAACTCGCAAGGCATAAGAAATCACTAATAACTCCAAATCATGTGTTGCATAATTCTCTTTGTGCCTTCTTAGTTTCCTTGAAATGTAAGTGATCACTCGACCATATTGCATTAATTCTCCAGCTAAACCTTCCTTGGATGTGTCTGTACATACCAAGAATTATTTTTCCATATCAGGGACTTTCAATATCGGTGTTGTCGTTAATAAATCCTTAGGTTTCTGAAATGTTTCCGCTCATTTATATGACCATACAAATTCTGTATTCTTCTTCTACAATTTCATAATTAGATTTGCTAAAAAACCTTCGACGAAGCGTCGATAATAACCTGTTAGTCCTATAAAACTATGTACTTCTTATGCGTTCATCGGCACTGGCCATTCCATAATAGCCTCTACCTTCGTTGGATCCACAACGATACCTTCTCCAAATATAATATGTCCCAAATAATGAATCTTCATCTGGTAAAAATAACACTTCGACATCTTCTCGTACAACTTGTTTCACTTAGACACTATAAAACCACTCTCCAGTGTTTTTCATGCTCTTCTTTCATCCAAGAATAAATCAGTATGTCATCGATAAATACTTGTAAAAACCTGTCTAAGTATTCTTAGAATACCCCATTCATCAAACTCATGAATACACCTGGGGCATTCATTAATCCAAATGATAAAACAATAAACTCATAGTGTATGAATCTTGTTTTAAACATGTTCTTAGGGATATCTTCCTCTTTGATTCACAACTAATGATATCTTGTTCTCAAGTCAATATTTGAAAACACAGTTGCTCCCTTTATCTGATCAAATAAATCATCATTTCTTTGTAGTGGATATTGATTCTTGATCGTGTCTTTGTTTAATTGATGATAGTCAATGCAAAGCCTCCACTATCCATCCTTCTTTCTTACAAAAATCATTGGCGCACCCCAAGGCGACACACTTGGAAGTATAAGTCCCAAGTCTAACAACTCCTTCAATTGAATTTTCAACTCTTACAATTCAAGGGTTGACATCCGATAAGGAGTTCTTGCAATCGGTTTTGTTCTAGGTTTTAAGTCTATGGTAAATTCCAATTCTCTTTCTGGTGGTAAACCTGGTATCTCTTTAGGAAAAACATCTACAAACTCCAATACTATGGGAAGTTTTTTGAATCCTTTTTTGTCCCTCTTTTCATTAAGAGCTAAAATGGCATACAACTTACATCCTTTGCACGTGATTTTCTGTAATTGTAGGGAAGAAATAATCTCAACAACACTCCCTGGTTTCTTCCCACAATTAATCTACTCTATCCCAAATCATCAATCAAACTTAAGTGTTTTTTTCTTAAAGTTAAGTATCACATCGTATGATTCTAACCAATCCATTCCAATCACAATGTTGTAATATCCTAAGATTGTAACGTACAGGTTTACACTTGTGACGAAATCACCCAAGTTAATTTTACAATCCTTAACCTTTCCTCCAACCTTTTTCTTGGCACAAGATACCATTTCCACATAACTAAACTCATCTTGTTTGAATCCCTTCACCTTAATTATTTTAATCGCAACACTAGATATAAAAATATCAATATCTCATGGATCTACCAAAACACTAAACTGTTGATCATCTATCATACCTAAAGTCTCAATCACTGTAGAATGATGCTTGTCCTGGAGGCTATTCATCGTTGCATGAATCCTATGGGCCTTTCCAAATCTCCAACTGTCATTAGTATTGGTGATCCAGCAACTCTTTCCTTCTCAATAGGAAATTCTCTTTGTTAATGTGTCTCTCCACATGTCCATCACCCATTCTTCAGGCCGGTGCTCCTATTTGTTGAAGAAGAAGTTGTTGGCATAGGAGTTTTCAATCTTGATTTGTTCTACAGAACATATATATTATGTAGTTGTTGCTGCGAACAATGTTTTTTTTGTTGTTATGGTGCTCTATATGGAGTCATCTACTGAGTATTCTATTGGCGCGGTGTCGATAATACAGGTCCTTCGGGTGTATCGCAGTGCCCAAAAGTATGTCTAACTGGTATCTGATGTTGCGGCGCTCTAGGTGGCACCTGTCCTGTTTGCCTAGATGGGGAGCTTCCCTGACCTCCACTGTTCATCTCTTCCTCGGCAATAAGGCCTTATGAACTACATCGTACAATGTCTGAGGCATCAATATCCTCACTTTCACATGAATGTTGAAGTTGAGGAAGAACTCAAACTCGTTAACTTTTAATTTCTCGGTGTTCGAATGTGGAGAATATATGAGTAACTTCATGAACCTGGCCTCATACTCCAGTACTGTATGACTACCCTATCATAAGGCATTGAACTCATTAAGTTGGTGCTCAATGAATTCATCGAAAAATTACCTCTCATGTAATCATTCCTCGAGCAATTCCCATGACATGTCTTCAACGACCATGTTAAGTTGAGGTAAGAGTGTCTTCCACCAAAGAAGCACACTCCCCTTTAGTTGAAAGGCCTCCATGTGGACCTTCATGTTGGAGGTGTAATAAAGTAGTGCAAAGCACATCACCATATTATCCAACCATGAATCAGCGGTTAAGTCGCCCATGGAACCCTAGAACTCGAGAAATTTAACCTTCTTGAGTTCTCTCTGTATACTACTACTAACTAGTGGAGGTCATTGTGAACCCTCATTGGGCATAAATGCTCTTCCCTCATCCTGATCCAGGCGGTTGATTAATGCCTCTAACATCCTCTGGAAGGATCTCATCATACCTACCACATCTCCCACTGCAACTTGCTCCTGCTCAGTAGTCTACTCATCTCCTTGTGGTTTAGATCCCTCTGGCATGGATGCACTTAGAGGAAGCATGTCTCTTCCTCCCGCATGTCGAAGTCTACTCATCCTAAGTCCTCTAACCATGATACATGTCATGAAACAAATTCAAATTATATTAGCAAAACATCTATAACTATCAATATAAAATAATGGAAGGTGTAACAGGTCCGATATCATAGAGTAGAACTCGCTCTGATACCATATATAAAGAACCTACGATTTACTTGAACAATATAAAGTAACGTATATGGCATTAAGGTAATATTTTTTATTTTTTATTTTTTTTTAACCAAATAAAAGCCATTTAATTAACAAGAAAAAGATGTACTATATTGCTTCTGAATGATTATCCTTAACATGACATTTAGTATATACATAAATTCATCCAACTCATTTACTCAAAGTTGTGCAACTATGCATTATTCATTCTAGTCATGAAATGACCCTCTATATAATTCAACAACAAAGAGTTCACGAAGACAACAATTGTATATATATACTATAATAGATTAGCTTACACATAACTTGATGCAGGAGCATCCTGCTCAAAAACCATTGTATATTTGGTTAACCTAGGGGGTCTTATGTTTTCTAAGGATTTGATTTCTTAATGGGTGTTATCGGACAAATCGGTAAGTGCGGACACAAACTGATCTCCCTAGTTTCACCCCGAAACTAGAACAAAACAAGACAGTATGCTAAAATTTCCTTATATTTCAGCTACCAAATAAGAAGAGGATCCAAAACATACCTTTTAAATGTTGTAGACCTAACCATTCCAATGTGATCCGAGCTACGGCATAAAGCTTATGAAGAATTATTTGCAAAGAAACACAAGCCAACGAAGACAAGAATAACAGATTCTATTTGATATGAAACTATGTATGTGATCAGGGAATCATACAATATGTATAAATAACGTTCATATAGGAAAGACAAATTATAGTTGTATTAAATAATATGGAAGAAAGATACAACCAGATGCCTTGGTGTTTTCAAGCTCCTTCCAATAGTTCCTTGCTTCCCACACACTTATGCTCCATAGATTATGAGACTGTAGATTTGAAAGTCACTCACAATCTATCTTGACAAAGCAAATCTCCTAGCTAACATAGTCCCAAACACTCCAAACTCCTAACTAGACTAATATCTCATTAGCTATTCTCAAAAGTTCTTCACAAAGCTCACCAAGCTCCAAAACAACCAACTTTTCCTATGATAACTCCTCTCCTTTTATAATATGAAAAGGATAGGGTGAGGAGGTTAGGATGATCCCACTAGAACAGGGATGCGACTTAGATCCAAAGACTTCATGAGGTGTTTGGACTTCATGAGGACTTCATGAGGAATATGGATTGTCGATTGTTTCCCCAGGCATCTTTGTTGTATTTGGTAACCTTAGTGGCATTTCTCTTTAGGGTAATACATGAGGTGACGGTGAAGGGGAAGTATTCGGTGTACCTGGAATCGACATTGTCCAAACTCACTCGGGCTCCTTGGAGGGTAAATCCACATTTATTGTGTGGAATCTTGCACCAAGGTGTAAGTTCGTTAAGAAGGTCATCAACATAACTTTTCCACCCGCTCTATCTCATCCCCTTCTTACATTGTTCCTGCGACGTTGGATTTCATCACCAACTAGGGCATTCATTGTGAGAAGGTTTTGTTTGCTTGCTTGCTTACTAGATTTTTAGCATGTGATGTTTTCTTTCCCTTACAGGCCTTAAGTTGGTTCTGTATTTATGGTGTCGGTTCCCAGAACAACCAATGAAGCAACCCCTACTCCGAGGGAGCCTTTTGTTTTTCCTTCTTACGGAAACGTTGGTCCTCCTTACATCGCTACTTAGCCTTCCAGGTCTCACAATTGGATTACTGGTATGGTTTTGTTCTACTCAGGTAATCTCGAATGCAGTAAGTTCTTCGGTTGTAAGAACTTCCCCCAAAGAACATAAACCTCATGTTGATCCTTCACCTTCTTCACTAGTGAGATATTCTTCGCCTTCTTCGCTTGCAAGGTCTTCTTCCATTTCATCTTCTTCATTGAGTGAAAGATCTAAAGGTAGTAACCTAGTGGATAAGAAGAAGAAGAAAAGGAATATTAAGAAGAAGAAAAATAAGAAAGGGTCCAAACCTCCAACCACTGCCAGACATGTTGGAAAACAACCAGTTACTGATAATCGTGTTGGGAGTGTTAATGGTGCCAAGATCACCCAAACAACCTGTAAGCCCAAGTACCCTTGCAGGATTTGTAAGGGTGGCCAAATTCTTAAGGATTGCCCTGTTCTATCCAAGGTTATATAATCTTGGTCTACACTCCCTCGCCACCCCCCATGTCATCAGCCTATGAACAACATGTCGATGGCCTCCCTTCAACTAGTCAGGATACCGTTGGGAAGAAGAAAAGTAGAGTCAAGTTCTCATGTATGTTATGCGAAGGGAGTCATCAAACTCACATTTTCCATCGTATGGAATAAGACTCAAAATTATTGGAAGACATGATTGTTTCCCAGCCTTAAATTTCGGTTTCTTACGCAACCTTACTCTCAACCCACCTATCATTGATGGCATGATCAATATGGTCCCTTCATCAGTCAATTTGGTTGATCAGGTAGTCAATCTGGTCACGTCCTTAGTTGAACCAGTTAACAAAGTGGTCGATCTAATCCCATCCTCAATTGATCCCACTCTCCCATTAGAGAGTGAAATCCAAGCGGTCAATCCATTTCCATCCATCAACCCCATTCTCCCTTTGGAGAATGCAACACAAGTGGTTGATATGATCTCATCATCGATCGATCATACTCTCCCGCTAAAGCATAAACCCGATACTTCCCACGTTTTTCTCATTGATATAGAATCTACCATGTTATTCCTCCTTCTCCCATGGAACCCTTCCAAGTAATGAGGCCATCCTTTTTTATTGGGGTGTGCTAACTGGACCTTGTCCTCCCTCTCACATTCCTTTCAATATTACAGTACAGGTTTGTGATCGGGATGTTTATTAGACACTAATAGACAAAGGTGTGTTTGTTAGTATTTTGTCCTCTATTTCTTGGCACACTTTGGGTTGTCCTTAGCTTGCATTGGTTACCCAGAATCTGTTATCTTTTAACAGAAGAACCAGTCACCCTCTAGGATTCCTTCCTCAGTAGTCCAAGACCCCTTGGATTTTGATTTACTCCTTCGGCGAGATTATTTTTATGCCATGAAATCTATTGTGTCCACTCTTTTTCATGTGATATCTTTCCCTCACGATAGAAGGATTGTGACTATTGATCAACTTTCATTTGTTGGTCCTGACTTGATTTCCAACCTATTGATCTCCCTAAATAGTTTGTATACACAGACGGTAACGCCCCCGCCACAAGTCAATTATGTGCAGTTATCTCCCATGCCTTCGGTTGTCGATGAAGATGATCCTCTCATTGTAAGCCCAATCTATTATGACTTAGATCCGGTAGTTGACATGGTGATCTCTTCGATAAGGCTTTTAGATCCTGATCTCCTTACTCCTATCGCGGCCCTCGAAATGTGTTACTTCTGGAGTGTGTCTCTTACATCCAGTGAAGATCTCTTGGAAGCCATGATTTAGTTTTGTCCCTTGGCATGGTGTCCTTCTAGAGCATTTTCCTCTTGGAACCCATGATCAAGAAGAGATCTTTGAGCATGTTTTTTTTATTTCAAGATCATTAAAAAATGAAACTAGCCTTGAGCATGGTTTTCTGATTTCAAGCTCATTAAAAAATGAAACCAACTACAAGGATAGTTTCGTGTCTCTATGGAAACCTCGATAAAAAAATGAAATAGAGATTACGAGGATATTTTTTGTGTTTATGTGGAAACCTCATTAAAAAATGAAACAAAGGTCTAGGGATTGAACCTATATTCTCGAGCATAGTTTTTCTTCTCTATGGCAAGCTCGTTAAAAAATGAAATAGATTTTCTCCCCTCTTTGATTGAGTCAAGTAATTTGTTACGTATAGTATTTGAAGCTTCATTTCATTCCCATGTGTCATTGGATGAAACGAAGCTTGGGGGGAAATGCTTACAACCTCTGGAATTCATGTTGAAGTTAAGTCGCTAGCTTCTTAAGTTAGGGGAAAAGTACCAACCATCCGTGGATAATGCATTAGGAAGCCTCAAGCATAGTTTCCTCTGGTTCAAGCTTGTGTAAAAATGAAACCACCTACCTCAAGCATAGTTTCCTCTGGTTCAAGCTTGTGTAAAAATGAAACCAGGTCCAAGCATAGTTTTTTTTAGTTTTAAATCTTGTGTAAAAATAAAATCTATCCCAAGCATAGTTTTGTTTTGTTTTAATCTTGCACAAAAATGAAAACAATCTCGAGCTTAGTATTTTTTCTTTATCATCCTCGTTAATCTATGAGAATGTAAATAAGTAAACTTTTATCACTTTTTCAGACTCGTGAAGGTTATACAAAAAAGGAACCCCCCTGGAGTCCTCTTTAAGCTCTTTTCAAACTCCCTAAACATGAAAATATTGTCGAACGATCTTGTTCTTTTCACGCTCATTAAAGTATCTTAAGAAAAAGTTTGTTAAGCGGTAGATTATCTCTTTTCTACTATCATACTTGTTCTAGTGGGATCATCCTAACCTCCTCACCCTATCCTTTTCAGCTCATAAAAGGAGATGAATTATCATGGGGAAAGTTAGTTGTTTTGGAGCTTGGTGAGCTTTGTGAAGAACTTTTGAGAATAGCTAATGAGATATTAGTCTATCCAGGAGTTTGGAGTTTTTGGGCCTATGTTAGATAGTACCTTTTCATTTTCAAGATATATTGTGAGTGACTTTCAAATCTACAATCTCATAATCCATGGAGAAGAAGTGTGTGGGAAGAAAGGAACTGTTGAAAGGAACCTAACAACATCAAGGCATCTTGTTGTATCTTTCTTCCACATTCTTTAATATAGATATACTTTTTATTTCCTATATGAACGTTATTTATCCATATTGTATGATTCCTTGATCATGTACATAGTTTCATATCGAATAGACTATGTTATTCTTGTCTTTGTTGGCTTGTGTTTCTTTGTAGATACTTCTCCATAAGCCTTACGACAAAGATGGGATCACATTGGCATGGTCAGTTCTACAACATTTAAAAGGTATGTTTTGGATCCTCTTCTTATTTGGTAACTAAAATATAAGGAAATTTTAGTATATTGTCTTGTTTTGTTCTAGTTTCGGGGTGAAACTAGGGAGATCAGTTTGTGTCCGCACTTATCGATTTTTTCGATAACAATGAGAAATTATGTATGTTTTAAGTGATTTGAGTGAGGAATATGTGAGTGAGGTTTTATTGTAAATTTTCTTGAATATGTGAGAACATGAGTGATATTGGGCTTGTAGAGATCTCATGAAGATCCTATGGATTAGGATATCCTAGAATAGGGATTTGGTTGAGTGGATAGTGGATCAAAGAGGATCCTTAGGAATTTGTTGAGGATATGTTGGATCTAAACCAGAAACAGTTCAGAATCCATTTTGTATATTATCGTAAGCCTTAGACTCAAAGAGGGTGGCCAAATGAATGTTTATCAGGCCAAGAGATTAGAGAGTGGTCAACTGAACGTTAATTAGGCCAGACAAAGGAGGTCCTGGGAGACTGTATAGTTGTATGTACAATATTTGTATATGAATGAGAAACAAGTACTATGTTTGAGTATCACTGAGAAGCCTCTGTATTCATGTTTGTTTATCTGTGTATTGAATACCTCTGTGAGGAATAAGGATAAGCCTGTGCATAAGCTAATACTGTGAAATTACAGGTGTAGGGTTTGTGTTGCAGGAATAAGAATGAGAATTATGGAAAAGAGACATGTTACAACCCCATGTTCTAAATGATATCAAATATGTTATCCTAGTGATCATCGATCACGAGAAGGATCGATGATCCTACATAACGGTGAAGGGAAAGATCACCGTGATCATAGGGAGAGCTACAGTCATTGTCTGATCATCCCACCAGCAGATGAGGAATGTTAGATCAAACCCGTGCAAGGAAGACACATCAACCGTTAGATTATCTAGCTAGGATTGTTGCAGACTGTCGGATCGATACAAAGGAGTAAATCGATAACCAATGAATTGTAACCATCAGATATGTAGGTAGAGGAAGGAGGATCGTTGGGTCAATGATTGATTAAGTCATGATCATCGGATCATGTTGAAGGTAGATCGACGATGGGTATCCATTGTGGAGATCGAACGATGAATTAATGTCAACGCAGTTTCAAGTTTTGAAATAGTGTTGGACCATCGATCTTCAATGACTAGTGAATCAACGGTATACGTCATTTCTGTTACCAGTTAGCATCTTCCATTGTGGAGATTAGGAGGAAGGTTAAATTACGGGATAGTTTGGGTTCTACAATCCCTTGCAGTCATCGAATCTAGGGGAAGTCGGATCTGTCATTGATTAGTGCATAAGGAATTGATATGAGTTCATATCTCTCATTCGCATGAAGAGAGGACAAAGTTCCTTTAGCTACATAAGGATAATAGAGTTTAGCGCTCTATGTTTGAGTTGAAGGTCACGGGAATGGTACTATGGGAAATCATGACCGAAGTGAATGGAATTTTGACATGCAGTAGGATTTGATCACGTTAATGATCGAAGAAGGTGAAGAGCATTCGATCCTCAGACACCCTTTGTGGGTTTAGAGAAACTATAGGAGAAATTAGAGTTGCATAACTGTGGGATAGATGAGCAGATTTTTAATCTTTAGGTCAGTTCATTTATGAATTGCATCAATTGGTATCATAGAGAAGGACTGCTCTTTGATAGGAAGTTGTAGAATTGTAGAGTTATAGAGAAAGAATATGAAGGTGGGGTTCAGATTGGAAATATGACAAGAAGACAGTATGCATAGGAGAATGCATAAGGAGGTCAAAGATATTCTACACAGAGTAATTCAGATTTAGGGAAATCTGATAGAACAAGGCAGAGGAAAAGAATAGTCCATTCAAATGAAGATGAATGGTGGGACAAGATCATGCAGAGATATTGAAGATTGATATGCTATGTTTTATTTTGACTTTGGTTTTAATATTTGTTTGCATATTGCAAGTAGCAGACAAAGAGGGTGATAGTAGTAGAAAGCTAAGAGGTTGTGATAGAAGAACAATGTGTTCTTAGAGAGAAAGTGAATACTCTTAGAAAAGTGGCAAGGAACCTTGAGGATCCAAGTGAAGGTTGGACAATGAGGACAAAGTTGAATGTTCTCAGAATAAGTGGAGTAATCCAGAATCCCAAGAGGAGCAAAGGAGTTGCTCAGAAGATGGTTCTAGAAACAGAGGACCAATTAGGTACCAAGAGGTCAGGCTCATAGGGAAGCTTGAATTGGTATGAAGACAGGTATGGAGACTTGTCAAGAGAAGGATTAGAGGAAGTCCACAGGTGAACATAAGGATTTCACAGAGGGGGAGAATACAATGATCATTGAAGGTCATTACAGAGGTTCAGAGGAAAGCCACAACAGAAAGAAATATGCCAAGGAAAAAGGCATAGAGAAAATGATTCAAGAAGAGTTTAATAGAGAGATGACTGAGATAAAAGGTAAACTCAGTTACATGATGAAGCTTCTACAATAGGAAGAGATGCAAGAGAAATAGAGACATGGATGGAATATGAAGAAGAAATTCCAGTGGCCATTAATGCAGGTATATGAGGAGAAGCTTTGGAAGAGATTGCAGTAATTGAAACAGAGGATGAATGCTTTTATTTAGAAGGAGAAACTAAGAGGAGTTGAGATTAGATACAGGCCATTGACAATAGAGGAAAGAGTTCAGTATTGTGAACCAGAGCAAGGAGACATCCTTGGAGAGGATGATGTGGAGAAGAGACTCGCATGGATGATTTTAAGGATGGAAATTTATTTTAAAATGTAGAAACCTTGGAGCATCTTACTAATCCTTCATATGCCAACTATAAATGTTTGGCGATATTTTTGTAAAAATATTCAAATTTCTAAGGATTTTATATAGTTTGTATAAAATTTTGGTGATTTTTAAGGTAAAATTATTGTATCCTATATAATTTGGGCGAATCATTTTTAGAATAGCGAATCTTTTTTTGGGAAAAACCATGGAAAATTATCCCATGAGAAAAATTTATCCCCTAAAATCATCCATGGAGACTAGTTGACAGTCTCATAGACTCTTTTCGGAGTTCAAATCAACATGATGAAAATATGTCGACAAGGGAATCAAGAGAGGTTGAAGGACTTAATGTTTTTAAAGCTGATAATTTGTGTATGTTTGTAGGTAAAACAGGTGATAAACAATCACTTGAAGTTTTCATGAAGATAGAAGAAGAAAAGGAAATGAACAAAAACATTTTGAGAGGGAAAGATCAGAATTTCATTATGATGGAGAATGAGGCTATGTCATCTCATGAAGATAGCCAAGGGGAAACAAATACACATTTGGATGATGAAGGAACTAAAAAACAATCAGAAGGATTTGTTGTTGCGGTTCAAGAAGAATTGGCTCATGGAGATATCCAACAAGAAGCTGAAGAGAAGCAATCTGATGAAATGCTTGTCATGTGGAACGAAGAGATAAAGTTGCTGGAAGAAATGATGATAGAACCTGAATCATAAAGAGGATAAATTACATCCAATGAAAGGACATGTTCACATATTTCTAGCAGTGAAAGATAATTGCTTATTGCATGTAAAGAAAAGGAGGTAAATTTTAATTTTAATTTTGATCTGAAATTTGCAAGCATGCAAGTGGAAGATGAACATGACATGGAAGTAGCACCTAGACTATTTCCTAAGGAAGAAGGTAGTCCTCAAGTGTGGAATATTGGGGAAGAGTTAAATTTTCTGGAAAGATGGCTGACTAAATATGAAGAATGCAAAGAATATGCATACCCGATTCAAGTAGAAGAGAAAATGAATGTGTCAATTAGAGGTGGCACAGGAGAAGGAATTTAGAGAAAGAATCTTCAATATATAATTCAATACATGATGCAGCAATTAGTGTATAACAACAACAACATAGTTCAGCAAAGAGAAAGAAACAACATATGGCAAAGTATGTACCAACCCAAGGACAAGATGGACATATAAATTGAGATGATAATGGAGTTGATGAGGAAGATGTATCAAAAGAAGAAGACAACAGCAAGGAAGAAAATTAGCAGTAGCAAACAAGTGACAACAATAAATTTTGAGAGAAAATCCAGTGGAGCATTGCAGCATAAAGTGTGGGAGCCAAGAGAAGTACAAGCAACAACAAAGTAGCAACATAATGAAAAAACAGATGAAGCAAGTGGAAAGCTTCAGTACAAAGTTTGGAACCCTAGAGGGTTTCATCAGCATGTGAAACACATGATCAGGAGATCATGAATGTTTTAAACCTTGGGAGTCTGATGCAGGAGCATCCTACTCCAAAAACCATTGTATATTTGGTTAACCTCGGAGGTCTTATGTTTTCTATGGATTTGATTTCTTAATGGGAAATTATGTATGTTTTGAGTGATTTGAGTGAGGAATATGTGAGTGAGGTTTTATTGTAAATGTTCTCGAATATGTAAGAACATGAGTGATATTGGGATTGTAGAGATATCATGAAGATCTTAGGGATTAGGATATCCTAGAATAGGGATTTGGTTGAGTGGATAGTGGATCAGAGAGAATCCTTAAGAATCTGTTGAGGATTTGTTGGATTTGAACCAGAAACAGTTCAGAATCCCTTTTTTATATTATTGTAATACTTAGAGGGAAAGAGGGTGGACAAATGAATTTTTATCGGGCTAAGAGATTAGAGGGTGGCCAACTGAATGTTAATTAGGCAAGACAAATGAGGGCCTGTGAGCATGTATAGTTCTATGTATGATATTTGTATATGAATGAGAAACAAATACTATGTTTGAGTATCAATGAAAAGCCTCTGTATTAATGTATGTTTATCTGTGTATTGAATACCTCTGTGAGGAAGAAGGATAATCCTATGCATAAGTTGAGACTATGAAATTACAGGTGTAGGTTTTCTGTTGCAGGAATGAGAATGAGAATTCTGGAGAAGATGTTAGGATATTTAGACACTTAGGAGTTAGTTAAGATCTACTTGGTCTAATATGTCATTAGGTAAAAGTGTGTTTCTTTAGTATGCATTAGTATGCATTTGTAGTTAGGAAATCCGACGGTCACGATATGTTCCCGACATA
>ML780732.1:775511-819392 GCA_009831015.1 Picea engelmannii
GCACCCCCGATTCCGGACCCCCCCCCCCGGCTTAAAGGTTGAAAGGCAGGGGGGGTCCGAAATCCAATATGCGTCATTGATCAGAGTGCACGGATCCCAGCCGTTCAAAATTGATTCTCGTTTAACACAGACACATCGCACCCCAAAACTTAGGACAAGTGGGTTTTAACCCATTATTTGGTATTCTAACCCTCTTACAAGAAATATCACTAACATTTGTCTCCATGGGGGATAGAGTCATCCCTGTGATGCTCTAAGAAATCTTTTGCAGATTCAATGCCTTTGTTGTTGGGCTATGGAGTCATGTATTAGTCCAAAAAACAAAACTAGAAACAGTATTTACAAAACAAAACAAAAAGAGCCGACTGCGGCTCACAGAAAACATTTTTTTAAGAAATGCCCATTTACTGGGCCACTAAAAACTTATTTGCCTTCCAGATCCTGCAACCTGTAAGTGTTGTTTGAAAATACTTCAAGGATCTTGAAAGGCCCGAACCAGAGGGCATCAAATTTACTGTGTTTTCCCTTTTCTTGCCTGGGTGCATCCCACTTGAGTACCAGGTCACCCTGTTTGAATTCTTTCTTTCTATTCTTCTTGTCAAAATCCTGCTTGATCTTCTGCTGATGATTGTAGGCTATGTCCCTGACCTGTTCTCTGATCTGCTGCACTTCCACCATCTGATGAATCCTTCTGAGCACATGGTTAGGTTCTCCTTCAAAGTCCTGGAGGAGATTCGCCACAGGTAAGGCGAGCTGAGTGGGGAAAACGACCTCTATTCCATAAACCAGCTGGAAAGGTGAGATGCCCAACGATTTCTTTGTTGTCACCCGATCAGCCCAAAGAGAAAATTTGAGTTTTGAGTCCCGGGCTCTTTTATTGTCCTCCAGTAGTTTCTTAATGAGCTTGATTAGGCTTTTATTGGAGGATTCTGTCAGTCCGTTTCCTTGAGGATAGTAGGGAGTGGAGTGAATCAGTGCAATCTGGAACTGTTCACAGAATTTGACCAGAGGCTCAGACCGAAAGGGAGAGGCATTATCAGTAACGATTCTGCTGGGGAAACCAAATCTGGCTATGATATCTTCGAGGAAGCTGATGATAATTTTGTGAGAAGTGCTTCTGGTAGGGACAACTTCTATCCATTTGGTGAAGTAGTCGGCTACAGTCAGAATCCATCTGTGCTGGCCACTTGAGGGAGGATGAATTTCTCCAATAAAGTCCAATCCCCACTGCTGAAAGGGTGTTGAGACTACTACAGGCTTTAAGGGCAGGGATTTGAGTTACTGCTTTCCTGAGAATTTCTGGCATTGGATGCAAGCTCTGATTTCTTTGCAGACATCAGGAAACAAGGTGGGCCAATAATACCCAGCTTGGAGGATCTTGTGAGCTGTGGTCTTCCAAAAATGATGGCCTCCACAGAGACCGCTATGGAAATCGATCATAACCTTCTGTGCTTGTTGCGGGTCCAGACATCTTAGTAATACCCCCAGAGGGTCTTTCCAATATAAGGTTTGGCCAATGAGGCAATACCTGACAACTTTGAGCTTCAAAGCTCTTCCCTTGATTTTTTCCATTCCATCAGGAGGCCTCAATTCCTGCAGAAAATACAAGATATCCTTGTACCAGGCACATGTTGCTAATGGCACGGATTTTTGGGAACTCCAATCGGATGATTCATCTTGCTTGTTGATGAGATTGATTCCCAAGGCTCTGCAATTGGATTCAGCCAGCAACTTGGCTAAACCCTGCCCCTTTATTAGCTTGGTGTGCTTAATCTCCATATCGAATTCTAGGATCTTGGCGATCCATTTACCTCGCCTCCCGTCTATGTTAGGTTGTATAAGAATGTCCTTCACAGAGGTTGAAGGGACATATGCAATGATCCTTGAATGCAATACATAGACTCTGAAATCTTTGAGATATTTCACCAAGGCATAAGCCTGCTTCTCCATGATCTCGTATCGGAGTTCTGCATCTCTCAGCGCCTTACTAAAGAAGGCAATAGGTTGTTCTTTCCCCTGATCATTTTTCTGCAGTAAGACTGTTGATAGTGTATCACAAGAAGAAAAAGAAAACATCAGAAAATCTTTGGAATAATCGGGACTGATTAGCACAGGTGCCTCATTCAATGCCTTCTTTATTAGATCGAAAGATTCCCTAGGTGCAGAGGTCCATCTTACTTCACTCCCCTTCTTGAGCATGGTTGTGATGTGTTTCACCAACTCAGCAAAGTTTGAAACAAATCTCCTCAGAAAATTAATCCTTCCCAAAAATGCTTGAACCTCTTTCTTAGATCTGGGAAGGGACAGGGCCTGAATTGCTTCTACCCTGTCAAGATCAATCTTTACTCCTTTTGTTGATACTATATGGCCTAACAGCTTTCCCTCCCGCATAGAAAACAGTGATTTTTTGGGGTTTAAAGATAGGCCATACCTCCGACACTTTAGAAAAACCCTTTTTAAGTGGCAGCAATGCTCTTTATCAGTCTTGGAGAAGATTGTGATGTCATCCAGATAAATTACCACGAACTTATCTTTTTCTCTGATGAAGTCTATGTCCATGGCTCGCTGAAATGTTGCTCCTGCATTCATCATCCCGAAGGGAATTTTGGCATACATGAATGTGCCCCAAGGAGTGGTGAAGGTTGTTTTTTCCCTGTCCTCAGGCATGACTAATATCTGATTGTAGCCAGAGAAACCATCAATCATGGATATTCTGGAAGCACCAGTGACCTTCTGCAATATGTGCTCTATGTTGGGCAAGGGATAGTTATCCTTCCTTGAGCTCCTGTTCAGGTTTCTGAAATCAACACAGAGTCTGATTTCGCCACTCCTTTTTCTTACTAGGACCAAGTTGGCCACCCAGTCAGAATATCTCAAGGGGACAATGATCTGAGCATCCAACAGCTTCTTCACTTCCCTCTCCATGACAGGCAGCAGCGTGGGATTTATCTGTCTCAGCTTCTGCTTGAATGGCTTAGACTCTTCTTTTAGTGGGATCTTGTGCTCAATGACTGATGTGTCATATGTCTTGAGGTCTTCGTAGGTCCATGCAAACACATCAACAAACTCCCTTAGCAACTCAGTATATCCGGCCCTCTGCTCCTTGGTCAAACTCCTTGACAATTTGACACACTTGGGCTCCTCTGGTGTGCCTATGTTGCATTCAGCTGTCTCAGCATCATCACCTGAAACTCTACCCTTCACTGCCACCCATCAAACAACCTTTCTAATGGGATTAGCCCTTTCGAAATGTGGTTGCTTGGTAGCTGAATGATATGGTGATCAGCAATTTTATTCAAAAACTCCCCAGGGTAACGATCTGGTTTTCCTTCAATGTCGGGATCCTCATCTATGTACAATGAAGAAAAGTTATCAATGGATTGAAGAAACTTTTCAATCTATTGATCATCCTCAAATACCTTCCAATGCTTGACATTGTCTGGTACAGAGGGCCTATACTTTATTTCAACATCGGACCCGACAGGGGGCAGTGCAGGAACTTCGAGTACACTAGTTGTGAAATCTAAAAAGTCAGCTGGAATATTTTCTCCCCTTGGAATGTAGGAAATGTTAAAATCCAGGAAGAAATTATCAACCAGGTCCCATACCTCGTTCCTGTAATTCTTGAGCCAAGGATTCTTAGCTCGATAAACATTTTTGACCTGCTGAATGATCAACTCTGCATCTCCAAACACAGCCATCTCTCTTATTTCCATTTGTTGTGCAGCCCTTAATCCCAGAACCAGAGCTTCATACTCTTCCACATTGTTGGTGACTTCAAATTCTAGCCTATATGACATAGAGATGGTCTCTTGACAAGGGGACACGAACACTATCCCGGCACCTGCACCCATACTAGAGGAAGCTCCATCAAAGAACATCTTCCAAACATAGGTGGTTGGAGGGGGTGTCTCCTGATTAAGAATGGACTGCTTTCTGATCTGCAAAGGGGTTTCGGGAGTCTCAGTGAGCTGCAGTAAACTGGAGCCTAAATCAGTTTCCAAGGCATAGATGGGATGATTAGTGGGGTTTGCTTCATCACTGACAATGTAGGCTAGCTGGGCTTCTCTTTATAATCTCCTATGCTCCCCTCCAAACACCGGAATGGTGGCATATGTAACATCCATCTACAAGGTTCCCCCCAGTCTCTTAATCCAAAATCTCAACAACAACATGCCAAACTTGGGGGGGACGTCAGCTACCACAATGTCCATGACCATACTCTTCATGGGTAGCTGAAACAGGGAAACTACCAGGTCCTTGATGACTCCCAAACATTGTACCCTCCTGGAGTCAAAGGAATAGAGGTCATGATAGGCTCTGGTGACTTCTAACCCTAGCTCTTCCATGACGACTTTAGGCATGAGGTTGTGGGAGGCCCCTGAATCCATTAAGCAATTGTGCAGCACTTTGTCATGTATGTTCAGGGAGGTGTAGAAGGGAGGGGATGAATCATCTATGTCTTCTACCATGGGACCTAGGACAACTGCAGACCTTTCATCTTGGAGGTTTATGAAGTCTGTGGAAGGGCTTGAGGCTTCAGATTTCAAGAGGTCAGAGAAGCGTTTTTTGAATTCCCCATGTTTAATTAACTCGGTGAATGGCACAGGAATTCTGATCTTTTGGATCTCATGTTCGAAATTGAAAGAGGACATAGACTTTGGAATTTCTCTAATTTCAGGAACATGACTTTGGACAATGGGAGAAAGAGGTTGAGCTTTCTTACCTCTTTGAGCATCTGCTACTTCACTAGTAGGTTTCTCCGTTTTAGTGGATTTCTCAGGAACATCAAGTGTTGTTGCCCTTTTTTCGGATCTCAGGTTGTACCTGCCTCAACCACCGCTAACCTTGTCTCCCTTGCTCAATTCATTTAGCTGACTGTTCATGAAAGACTCTTCGTATGTTGATTGAGTCAGATGAGGGAAAGGAGGAGTGACTTCTACAGAGTGGATTTTAGGTTCAGGCTCGTCTGCTTCCCCTTCTTGTTCATCAGCCACAAAATTGTTCTGGAAGGGAGCCTGAATTCTTTGGTCTTCTCTATCTCTTCCTCTGTGCATAGTCGGGGGAGCAATATTATTTGGCCTTCTAAAACCCCCTTTATTTTCGGTGTTCTGAGGGCCCTTATACATTTGTTTCCTTTCCACCTTCAATCTCTCCACCTCTTCTTTAAGGAAGTTCATTACTTGGGTCAGCTCATTTACTTGAGGGTGGGGCAATGATGGGCCGGAAGTTGAGGCTTCCGACTTTTCCTTTCTTCTGTCTGCGTCAGCCTAGTTTCTCAGCCTGTCAGTTGCCAATATGTTGGATTCCACTTCTATAGTTGCATCTTGCATCTGAGCTAAAGAGGTGGCTCTCCTTTCTCTTAATATGAGACAGAAATCAGGGTCAAATGCACTAGAATATGAAATTTGGGCAGAGGCTTCTGAAGGCTTTATCTCCGCAGGAATCTTGTTATACATCTTATTAAATATTTTGGAGAAGTCAGAGACAGAATCTCCATCCATTTTCTTCAGAGCCCCAAACTCTGTCATGTAATATATATAATCATTCTTGTCTCCCCACTGTCTCAGGAAAACATTATCCAGAGCCTCAATTCCAGCAATAGATCCTGGGGTCAGTCCTCTAAACCATTTCCTGACCTCACCCTCCAGGCTCTGGACAAAAACTCTCATCCAGACATATTTGTTTTCAATGTTCAGGTTGTCTACATAGCTGTAAAAAGCAGCCAAGTGCTCCTCAGCATTTATGTCTCCTTCCCCACTAAACTTGGGCATGTACTTCAAGTAGTCTCCAGCAGGGAGAGGATTCATAGGATGAGGTAGGATTAAAGGAGCATATCTAGCAGCAACTATGGCGTCCATTCTGGTTGGAGGGGGATTAGCACCAGCCATAGGAATAGTAGGTAGAGGATAACTCGGAGGAGAAGGAGTATGGACGGGAGATGTCGGAAAAGAGGTTCTGGGAGGAGACAACGGAGGGAACAGAGAGAGGGCCAAGGGACCTGAGTGTGCAGATACTTCTCTCTACACAGTAGAAGCAACAAAAGGAGGGGTGGTGAAACCTTCAGAAGCTTGAGGTCTGTGATGGGGAGGTGCAGCTTCCAGGGAAGGGGGAGTGACAAGGATCTCTCCCTCTGATACCAGACCAGGAGGAGAAAAATCAGCAGGAACACTCCCGAAGTTCAGAAGATGGGAAACCTCAGAGGAAGGATGACTAGGAAGATGAGAATAAGACAATGGAGTTCTCACAGAAGGGGAAGGCGCATTACCTATTTCGACGATGGAAACTTCTTTCGCAGAGCTCTTTCCCTTTCTGCGCACCGCTTCCATGTCAGCTTCTGGTGTAGCTAAAGGCAGGTGTGGATTAGACCTCGTGTGTCTGCCTCTGGAAGCCACAGTTGATAGAGCAGGTTCTCCCCAGCGGAGTCGTCATAGTGGAGTCGCTAGGTGCACAGTAGAAATATTCAAGTTCTGATATCTGATGCACCTTCAGAATCAGTTGATCTTTGTCATTCAATCCTGGGGAAAATATTCAACTTCGTCCCCAGAAACGGTGCCAAAAATGTTGGCGACTGAAGTCACTCCTGGATTGCTTGCAGGAGTAGAGCCCGATGCCCATCAGTTTAATGTCATGATTGGTTTATAAGAGATGATCAAATGGAAGCAAACTCAGAACAGTATTGTCTCAACTCAGAAGTTGGGCCAGGCATGCATGAATGAGTGAGGTCTTGATAAACTTCAAACAGTGAGTTGTAATAAGGGTGAGTAGGGGAAAGATTTCACAAGAAAGGTGCAAAGGCTTTCTAGAAGTATCAAGCTTCTAACAGACGATGAGAGAAGGCATTTGAAAACAAGATCTTCTTGCTCCCAAACATGGGGAACCAGAGAAACAGCAATGCCACAATAAATCATTTACCATAACATAACTGTGTTAATTCATACGAAGCATTCGATCATGAACTCTCCAGCATAAGATGAAAACAGATATGAAAAAGGGAAATTGTTTGTCATAAACCAAGAAATCTCAAACACAGCTACATAACCAGGAAGCCAGAATGGTCACGAAAACTTTACAGTCAGGAGCTTAGCTCTACCATCGATAGATACGAAAATGGCGAAAACGCCTTCATATACTCAGAACAACAACAGTAGAAAAATCAAGATACTGCATTGAAAGCTTTGCGTCTGCACGGCTGTCTAACAGTCAAACTCTGAAGGTTCATGCAGCTTAAGTCATACGCAATCTAATTATTTGACAGTCCCAACGGTGAATCGACGTGCCTTTAATTCATGGCCGTGCTTTCCCATTATGGTGGAGGCGATATCTAACCACCACCAACCGCTTCAATAACTGCTTCATTGGGATTGAGGATGGTCCGGCCAACTAGGCACCTTCGGGACGTGGAGAGCCTCCTGCGTCGCCACCTAGAATAAATGACTGGCTCAAAGGATATGTGTGGAGGCCAGCACGGAAGCTGCAGGGGGATACGAGAAAGGAGTGATGGGGCCGAGACTGCGAAGATGCGAAAGAAGTGGCGAGGCGTGAGAAGGGTTAGAGGGGAGACACATGGCAAAAGACGATAAGTAGAGGAGGCAGGAAAGCAGATGTGATGGACACCTTTTAGTAGGAGGCTGACATGGAGGGAAGGAGACATGGGGTAGGTGGTGAGTGGACGATGAGACAAGGAAAGGGCCATCTGGAAACAAGAGTGGAGGAGGGCGGATGACACATGGCGGCAGGGGAAGGCGGTTCTGGAGGATGACAAGACAGGAGAATGGCCCACACAGGTTAAAGACAGGGTAGCTGAGAGGGATGAGGTCATCCATGATCCGTTGATATGGGCTTCTCGATCGTGGCCGTTGAAAAGTTGCATCCCTGATTCTGGACCCCCCCCTCCGCTTAAAGGTAGAAAGGCAGGGGGGGTCTGGAATGGCCTTCATCATCGTTGATCTGGGTGCGCCGATCTGGACCGTTGGAGAGGTGAACCCTTGATTTTGTACCCCCCCCGGCTTAAAGGTCGAAAGGCAGGGGGGGTCTGGAATCCAATATGCACCGTTGATCAGAGCGCGCGGATCCCAGCCGTTCAAAATTGATTATTGTTTAACACAGACACATCGTGCCCCAAAACTTAGGACAAGTGGGTTTTAAACCATTCTTTGGTATTCTAACCCTCTTACAAGAAATATCACTAACAGGTTCACAAAGTGCTCCATCTGATAGTGGTAGTATACAAAGAGAACTGGAGAAGGTGAAGTTTCCTGAGTTCATGGGTGCCACGGATGGCTTAGCCATCGAGGCATGGTTGGAGAATATGGTGATGTGATTTTCACTTTGTGATTACACCTCCAACATGAAAGTCTACATGGCAGTCTTTCAGCTGAAGGGGAGTGTTCTTATATGGTGGAAGACGCTCCTACCTCAATTAAATATGGTCGTTGAAGACATGTCATGGTAACTATTCGAGGAATGGTTTCGGGAGAGGTACTTGTCCGAGGAATTCATTGAGTGTCATATTAATGAGTTCAACTCATTACGATAGGGTAGTTGTACGGTGCCAGAGTATGAGGCCATATTCATGGAGTTACTTAGGTATGCTCCACATCTGAACACATAGAAGTTAAAGGTCAACAAGTTTGTGTTTGGCCTTAACTTCAACATTCGTGCAAAGGTACGGATCCTTATTCCTCAATATTTGCACGATGCAGTTCAGAAGGCCCTCATAGTTGAGGAAGAGCTGAACAGCGGGGGTCAAGTCAGGACTCCTTCTAGACAAGGTGTATAGGTAGCATCGGGAGAGCAACAACACCCAACACCAGCCAAACATGCTTCAAGGCATCGAGATACACCTAGAGGACCTATGTTCACAACACCATGGTGACAGACTCCTTACAGAGGACCACAACATCAACAACAGTGTCATCCACAGCAATAGAATTTTAGGCATGTTCAACATAAAAGACCAAGACCACAGACTATTAGACCATCCGCTTCTACTTCAGGGAACAAGAGAATTGGATCGAAGACTGGATGTTAGATATGTGGTGAGCCACATTACCAGTGAGACTATCCAATTGAGAAGGCCAGAGCGGTCGGATCATTAGGACCCACTATAGTTGGAGATTTGGGAAAGGCCCATAGGATACATGCAGCAGTGAACAACCTCCAGGTTGAGCACCATTCCACTATGCTAGAGACGTCAGGTACAATCATAGACCAAAATTACAATATATTGATAAATCCAGGTGCTACATAGAGATTTATCTCTAGTGTAGCGCTGAAGAGAATTAAGGTAAAGGAAATCAAGCAAGATGAGTTCAAATACATAGAAACTCCATCAGGTGCCAAACAGAAGGTTGGAGGAAAGGTTACGGACTATAGCCTTACCTTGGGATACTTTGTGACAAAGGTAGATATTTATGTCACAATCTTAGGATATTATGACATAGTGATTGGTATGGATTGGTTGGAATCGCATAATGCGATACTTAATTGTAAGACGAAATGGTTAAGTTTGATGGATGATTTGGGACAAAGTAGAGTGATTGTAGGAAGAAACCAGGGAGTGTCCTTGAGGTTTATTTCTTCCCTACAATTGCACAAGAGTGTGTGCAAGGGATGCAAGTTATATGCACTCTTAGTTTTGAATGAAAAGGGGGAGTTGAAAGGACTAGAAAACCTTCATTTAGTACAAGAGTTTGAAACGTATTTCCAGAAGATTTACCAGGTTTAGCACCTGAAAGAGAGTTTGAGTTTACAATCGACTTGAAACCTGGAACTGAACCGATAACAAGAACACCTTATCGGATGACAATGCATGAATTGCGGGAGTTGAAAATTCAATTGAAGGAGTTGTTGGGTTTGGGAATGATAAATCCAAGAGTGTTATCATGGGGTGCGCCAGTGATATTTTTTAGAAAGAAGGATGGATCGTGGAGGCTTTGCATTGAATATTGTTAATTGAACAAAGCTACGATCAAGAACCAATACCTTTTTCCAAGGATTGACGATTTATTTGATCAGATGAAAGGAGCAACAGTGTTCTCGAAGATCGACTTAAGATCAGGATATCACCAGTTACTGATTAAACAAGAAGATATCCCTAAAACCACTTTTAAGACGAGATTTGGACACTATGAGTTTAAATTTTTATCATTTGAATTGACGAATGCCCTAGAAGTATTCATGAGTTTGATGAATGGGGTGTTCCATGAATACTTGGAAAAGTTTGTTCAAGTTTTTATCAATGACATACTGATTTATTCTCAGATGAAGGAAGAGCATGATGAACACTTGATATTGGTCCTGCAATGCCTAAGAGAAAACAAATTGTACGGGAAGTTATCAAAATGTTATTTTTACCAATCAAAGATTCATTATTTGGGACATATCATATATGGTGAAGCTATCGTTGTGTATCCATCGAATGTAGAGGCAATTATGGAATGGCCAGCACCGACAAATGTACAAGAATTACATAGTTTTATGGGTCTAGCAAGATATTATCAACAATTCATCGAAGTCTTTTTGAAGACAGCAAATCCGATCACTAAATTGTAGAAGAAGAATAAGAAGTTCATATGGATTGAGAAATGCACGGAAGCATTTGAAAAGCTTAAGGAGTTGTTGACGACAACGCCAATATTGAAAATCCCCGACATGGACAAGGAGTTCTTGGTATGTACAGATGCATCCAAGGAGGGTTTAGGTGGAGTTTTGATGAAAGACGGTTGAGTGATCGCTTACATTTCAATTAAATTGAGAAATCATGAAGAGAGCTACGCAATGCATGACCTGGAATTATTGGAAATTGTATATTCCTTGAGAGTTTGGAGACATTATCTAATTGGATGAAAATTTGAATTAAAGGAAGATCATTGTGGATTGCAGAATATTTTTACACAAAGTGACTTGAACGTGTGACAAAGGCATTGATCAGAATTACTTAGTGAATACGACTTTGAAATTACTTACATTAAAGGAACTGTGAACCAAGTGGCAGATGCTTTGAGTCAGAGACCACGCATATTTTTGGTATTACCTCTTAAGACAAATCTTCAAGAAAATATTCTAACTTTACAATTCGACGATGACTTGTATAAAGAAGTTAAGAATAATATTGGACAATATACCATGATCGTACCAAAGTATGAAGGTTATTAACTAGACGACGATGGATTGTTGATATTTAATGGAAGAATTTTTGTACCACCTAATGACGAACTAAGAAGTTTGAGCTTGAGTGAAGTGCATCAAGCAGTATACATGGCTCATCTGGTAGTCACGAAGATTAAGGAAAACCTTAAGCCTTTATTCTTCTAGAAGGGAATAAAACAGACATAATTGGCTACATGGTGATATTTTTAGAATGTCAACAAGTGAAGGTTGAACATAGACATCTAGAAGAATTTTTACAACCACATGTTATTCCATAATCGAAATGGGAGGTCATTTCGATGGAATTTATCGTTGGATTTCCACTGATAGCAAGAAGGAACGATTTGATTTTTTTTTGTAGTTGGCACTTTGACGAAGAGTGCACACTTTATTCCTGTGCATACGATGTATCAGGCTCCAAACATAGCTAGATTATTTGTCAACAAGATTGTAATACATTATGGTGTACCAAGAAGGATCATTTCCTATAGAGGATTGGTGTTTACAGGACGGTTTTGGACTAGTTTCCAAGAGGCCTTGGGAACACAACTAAAATTTGGCACAACTCACCACCCAGAGACAGACGGGAAAATAGAAAGAACAAACTAGATTTTGGAGGATAAGCTACATATGTATGTAATGGACAAATAGAAATGTTGGGAAGAATTCTTTCCACTAGTAGAGTTTTCATACTACAACAACTATCAAAGTACGATTAAGATAGCACAGTTTGAGTTTATTTATGGGTGACCATGTCGGACGTCGTTGATTTGGGATTGAATCAAGGATAGGGTTCTCGTAGGGCCAGAAGTGATTCAAGAAATGGAAGAAAATATGTAATCAATGAGACATAGGATTAAGGAAACATAGGATCGGCAGAAGAGTTATGTTGATGCGCATCGCGTTGACCGCAGTTATGAAGTTGGATATAGAGTCTTCTTGCGAGTAAAACCACACAAGAGTTCGTCAAGTTTGGAAAGTGTGCTAAACTATCTCCTATATTTGTGGGACCCTTCAAAGTAATGAAAAATAAAGGACCCATGGATTATCGACTAGCCTTGCCTTATTCTTTGAGGCGTATGCACACTCTATTTCATGTATCTATTTTGAGACATTATATTAGCGATCCTTCACATGTTATTGACATGAGTTACTTGCAGGTATTGGATGAGGGTGCTCTCATGGAGGATCCAATCCACATTCTAGACCATCGCATTCGACAGCAACGACGTAGAACATTCGATCAGGTCAAGGTCCAATGGGACAATTATAGTCCACACTCGGCTACCTAGGAGGACGCATTTGAGATGTGTCAACAGTTTCCTTACTTGTTTGATAAATTAGACATATAGATCTATATCATATACATTTATTTACTTGTCATTTTATATACTATGAAAACTTCAGGATGAAGTTTAAAACAAGAGGGGGTTTATGTAACATCCCTCTCTACTGAGAATGCTATTATTGACTTATTCTTTGAGGACACTTTATTTCAAGTGATCCAGGTATGCATTGTGATTTCATTTAGATTATGGGTTATATATGATGAAATTGAGGTGTTATGCCTTATTGATAATATTGGTGTATATATATTGACAGATGCTTTTGACAAGTCGTCCTGAGTGTGCAGGACACATGACAGGTTAAGGATGTCGATGGCATTAATGGATTCACTTAGACTATGGATTGATTTAGGGATATGATTGTATCTATTGAGTACTTCATTCCACGCACATATGTTTTATGATTTATTATAGTATGAATTATGTATATGGAATTATTAACAGTGTTTTTGTCAGTGGATGCAGGCTTGATGATGCTTGCTAATCCGACTCACATAAGGAGTAGAGGGGCCATGCACAGAAACCATACATTGAGGGAGAGGTGTGGCAGTGTCCCTGTCACAGCCTACTAGCACTCCCACCATGATATGAACAATAGGTTAACGATTAACTAGCTCGAAAAGTCCACAATGTCATGAGGGCGGACTAAGACAATCGCTCACGAAGATTTCTAAGGAGTGCACAATAAGGTGGATTCCTTATTCCTTATAAGCCCTTAGTCTCTCAAAAGGTCGACTGAGTGGAGTGTTGACTTCAAGGGTCAGACAACTTCCAAAACAAGTCTAAGGAGAGTGGCACCCTTGGAGCACGGAGGTGCGTCTTTAAGAGCACGTCACATAATTAAACTTAATTCAATAAATCTAGATGGCCTAGAAAAACATTGAAATATTTAGACCTTGTTTCGGGATTCTGGGAGTTTCTCACATTTTTGTAACAACGACTCTATTTTTTTGAAGTAACAAACCCCAAACACCTCAGAGATTAATGGTTCCCACACCCTTCTTCTATCTATGGCTAGAAGAAACTTTGGGGCTCTTGGATTCGAAATTTTATTCTTCTACAACTCATGTTACCTCCGAGCTAGCAAAGGTCGAACCCATAGATATGACAGTTCATGATTAACCATCGACAATGATCAAGATTAATTCTGGGCTATGGGAGTTTGGGACTTTTCTTACCAAATCAACTTTCACCCACGACCTCCCGAATAGTCGAATTCTGAATACTTGGAATCTACAGACACATGTATCTAGTGTTTGACGGTAAGGATTTACACTGGACTTCAGGACTTCAGGAATTCCTTAACCTTTAGTTTCATGACTCTAATTTATATCGGAGTATAGAATTACCGAACCTCCAAAGAATGAAGGCTCATAGATCTAACGACCCATAATCGATTGCTAGATCTATGACTCTCTTTCACTCTGGGACTTTGGAGCTTTAGGGTTTTTCATCTCTTAGGTAGTTAGGACTCAATCTTGTCAAACTTCTGAACTCTTACAGATCCAACGGCTAGTATTCACCCACCGATCTACGATGCAGATTCACTCCGCGACTTCGAGCTTTGGGGATCACTTAATACAAACAACTATAATCCCCCAAAGTAACAAAGCTTGAAGGTATTAGGGTTTAACGAGTGTGCATCTCCTATATGATCTAAAGGTTAATGGATTTCGACTCCTCATGATTATATCTCATCCTCTCAAACCTAAAACAAGGAAATTCTCCTCCTAGAGACTTACCCTCGCTTTCCCTCATGGAGATTCATCACCAAGATGACTCTTTTATCTGGCACACAAGGTGTGTTCCCTCCTGGGATCTAAACTTTAAGAGGTCTCATGTTCACTTAATGTGATTAATTTGTGTAGTTTCACTATCTCTCTTGATATTTTTACTTCAAAAGGGTGCTTATACGCACCTCTTTCTTTGGCACTGGGCAATCCTTGTTCTGTGACTCCCAGAAGAGAAATTTGTATCTGAAAAACAAAATTGAATTCTCATTTCCAGAAACTGACATTACACAGACATGAATTTTACTTATCACAGTATATTTGATTTAGAAGGTACACAGAAAGTTTACAGTCTCCTATCGGTGGCTGAGAGTTTATCTTTCAAAATTTTACATGTATCTATTATTCTAACTCATAATGTTTGATTACTTAATTTATGCTTTGGAGGGTTGTCTAATTTTAATTAATTATTAATGCTTGTATTTCCTTGGGAAAAGAGATACATATGTTAAATGGTGAATTGTAATTAATTGATGAAATTCATAAGGATATGGAATATCATCTAGATGATGGTTAGTTATGGTTTTTGTAACATTTAAGGGAAGGAAAACTTGACTAGTAATTGGAATTTAATGATTTAAATCGTGTTACGATTTGGTACTTTATTGATGATGATCCTGAGTCTAGATTCAAGTTTGGATAAGGGAATTATATGCTTCATTATTTCTCAGAACATTCGCCAGTCTTGAGACCTTAAGTGGTCAAAATCAATTGAATGAATCCTAGACTTGAGTGTTGATTATGTGTCTTGGAGGTTCTAACCTTTCAGGTAGATTGGATGGGTAGGTATTTTTGATTTCCTTGTATGATGATTTTTTTGTTAGAAACAATGATGTTGTGTGATGAAACTGGTTGTGGTTGATCTTGAATAATTGTGATGTTGTACTCTTGTTGTGTGTGACATTATGTGATATGGAAGATCCTTAATTCATTGAAGTTGTATCTAAATCTAGTTGTGCAATGAGATGAATGGAATAGAATGTGTATTGTCGAAGTATGTTAATATCATGTTTCACTTATTAAACTAATGTTTTATTAATGTTTCAAAAAAAAAAAATCCCATAACCTTTCTCAATTACTTAAGATGTAACAAAGGTGGTTGTTACAACCACCTATTCTCTCATGAATATATTTTCTCTTAATTAAAAATTCATTTTTATTATTTTCATGCACATATGTGCACATACCCAACTTTTGATTATTATTCTCCTTTTACTAGTTTATTAAGTCCAAATTCCTTTAACCCTTTTTATGTTTTATTTAGTTAAATAACTTAGACTTAGACTCTTTGTTAATTTTCTAGTTTATTAATTTAATAATTAATTGTATGCTATTTTTTAACAAAGTCTAAGAATTTTATTTTATTTTCTAGGCCTTCTAGATTTTTATTGAATCACAAATTTGTGTACACGACGTTCCCTTTAAGACGCACTTATATGCTCCAAGGGTGCCACTATCCTTGACTAGTTTGGAAGTTTGTTAGACACTTGGAGTCAACACTCCACTCGATCGACATTGTGAGAGACTAAGGTATTTTATAAGGAATAAGGATTATGCCTTATTGTGCACCCCTTAGATTTCTTCATGAGCGTCTGTCTTAGTCTTCCCTCAGGGCATTGTGGACCCATAGAACTAGGAAATTTTTAACCTGCAATTCAGGTCATGGCAGGAGTGCTAGTAGGTTGTGATAGGGACGTTTCCACACCTCTCCCTCATATGTCTAGTTTCTGTGTATGACCCCTTTACTCCATATGTGATTCAAATTAGAAAGAGTCACCAAGCCTGCATCCACTGACAAGAATAATGTCAATAATCCATATACATAACATCCATACTAAAATCTTCATATAACTAATACATATAAATCAATACTCAAAACTGATACCAAATGCAAATCCACTCCCTGACTCGATCTGGAGTCCCAGGAAGTCCATTGATGCCATCGGCATCCTCAACCTGTCATGTATCATGCACACTTGGGAGAAATCATCAATAATTCATGTCAATGTATATACATCTAGAAATTAACATATAATAACAATGGCATCTCATAATCAAGCATAAATCATAATGTACCATAATTGGATCACTTTCTCGCAATTGTCCTCAAAGAATAAGTCAGTGAAAAATGTGATCAGTGGAACTGGATGTTATAGTCACTTCATGTATGTAAGATAGTGTTATCAGATTCGGTGGGTTTGAATTCAAACCAATTAGGTTGAAAACCAATCTGATTTGGAAAAATATGGAACTTGGATTGGTTTGGACCTATTCCTTTTCAAACTAGATTGATTGATGTAGGAGCATCTCTCCACCTAAACAACGTGCCAGAAATACAACGCATCAACGCACTTAGAGGGAGTGGATCCTGAATAAGGATGTGTTAGTCCTTTCAAATCTTGAGCATAAATTAAAATTTTTAATGTAATTAAATGTTCTAAGGGTCAGAGAAAGTTGAGCCATTGTCTTTGTACGGGTTTCATTTGAAGTCACCTTTAATGGTTGTCAGGTAGATAGATTTAGGTATGATTTGGACTAGATGTCCATTGAATGTAATTTAATGTGAGTAGGTAGTTGGAGGGAAGGCTTGAGAATCCCTTCTTTTGTAAAAAGATCTGGGTATCAAAAATTAAGTTAGTTGGTTGTTATCTCATGGAAGAACAAGAGAGGAGAGGAGAAGTGTTGAAGACTTTGTTGCAGTCCAACCTTTGTAAACCTTTGTATAGAAAATTCATATTAATACAAGGAGCATACTTCCCTGCACATGAGTTTTTTGTGTGTATGTTTATGATTTTTTCTGTATGGGTTCTAAATGTTTATTGTGTGAATCTATGAATGTTATGGGTGTTTAAATATTCCCTTGCAAGAATTAGATAGGTTTCTCTATCGATAGTTTCCTAAGTCTTATGTTCTCTTAGGCTTGTGCAAGGAGTGCACACTAGAGTTAGTGAAAAATCTATGAAGCCAATGCAAGGAGTGTGTTTAGAACTATGTTTCGAGTTCATAGAAGAGAGTGCTAGGTGGGCACACCAGAATAAGTCATAAAACTCAGAAGCGAGTATTGTGCAAACAGTGCACCTCAAATTTTTTGACCACTCTAAGGATGACTTTGCAAGGGGAGGCACACCAGAGTTACTGGATACTCCAAGGAAGGAATCTCTACAAGGAGTGCATCGAGCAGGCGCAAGGAGTGTGCAATTAATTTATTTTGAGTTATGTGAGAAGGTTGCCAATATGACACACCAAGAGATAAATACTCGGAGGAGAAGTAGTGTAAGAGTGCACAAAAGACCCATGCAAGGCGTGCACTGGGACAACACTTGGAAAGTGTTGAAGAACTCCTAAGGAAGACAGAGTGCAAGGAGTTTGCAGAAGATTTTGTAAGTCACAAATCTCAAGACGAAGAGCATAGACAACCAATGAGTCATCTCGAGAGGACAAAGGGACTGAACCCTTTGAAGTCAGAGTGTTTTCAAAGCTCAGGAGGAATAGCGCAAGGTGGGCATAGGTGAAATTATTTCCAAGACCAAAATATCAAGAGGTGGAGTGCAGGAGGAAGTCGAGAAGTCATCTCGCAAAGAAAGATTCAAAGGTCAAAACCTTTGAAAATTATAAAAGAATCCTTTTTTGGAAGGAAAGTGTAGCACCAACGAAGCCAAAATTTCCATAGGATCAGTTGTCGGAAGTGATTTGGGTCATCGTGTCAGAGTCCAGTGGAAGGAAGAGTGTGTAGAAAAGAAGCAAAAATCTCTTCTGTTGGATCTAGGTGCAAGGATCTACAGTCGTTGTATCCAGGTAAGTTGCGCAGGGTTTAACCCTGGAAGTCCCTCGAACTTCACAAGTTCATGTGTTTTAATGTGCAGAGGGGACAAGACTCCTGAAGTCCCAAATCTCAGAGTGGATCTGGGTCATCCATTGTGGAGGAAACCTGTCAGGAGATCCGAGGAAGTCTAGAAGTCCAGCTATCTGGAAGTTCGGTTATCCAGAATATTTGGAGGTGTAGTTGCAGGAGTGTAAAAACTCTCGAAGCTTCGAAGAGCGGAGTGAATCATAGTCGTCGACGCAGAAGACACGTGTCATTAGATCTATAGGTATGGAAGTTAGTCATATGGCAATTGTGAGGAGCAGGTGCTAAGGGGTGCAAGACTCTCGAAGTCTGAAATACCGGAGAAAATCCTCACCCTTGAATGGTAGGACACATGGCAGCAAATAAGGTGTGGTCTGGAGACTTGGAACTCCAGAGGAACAGAGGTGAAAGTGCCCTGGAGTCAAGAGCTCCTGAAAGGTTGAAGGTTAGAGCTCATCTCAATCGTCTGTCGAAAAGGACACGTGGTGCCAGATCTGGAGGTCCAGATGTATAGCACTCCAGAGGTGTTTGGGATGAAGTGTGAGTCGAGAACTCCCGAAGGGCCGGGAGTTGGAGCTAAGCTTGATCGTTCATTTCATTAGATGCATGGTAGAATATCCAGAGGTCTAGAGACTTGGCACTTTGGATAAAATCAAAGTGTAGAGTCGTGAGGACTCTCGAAGGCTAGAAGGTAGGAGTCCATCCCATTCGTCCATTGGAGAAGGACACATGGAGGGTCGATCATACCTTCGTTAGTTCGGCATTCAGGGGATGTGAAAGGTTGTAGTGTGAATATTCCTGGACCCCCAAAGAAGAGAATAGGATCTGATTCGTTAGTCTACATAGACATGGGAAATGTTGATCTGGATCCTCCACGAGTTTGCTAGTTCGACGCTCTAGGGATTTTAAAGTGTTACACATCCAGAACTCCCAAAGAATGGACTCCTAGAGTGGATCGTGGTCATTGGCTAATGAAAAGGTGTGAGCCATTGATTGCTTTTCGTGTGTGTATTCAACTTTCTAGCACTCTAGTATAACTACAAAGAGGTGTCGTGAAAAACCCCAAAGCCCAGAGTTGCGAAGTGACTATCAGTCGTCGATCGGGTGGGAGAAAAGGAGTCATCCAATCTATGGGTTCAAATTTCAACACTCTGGGATTATTGTGTGTTGGATCGGTCATAACTCTCGAAGCCCGGAGTTGTGAAGAAGATCTCAGTTGTTAGTTAGTTAAGTTTTATGGATCATTGATCCTGTAGGTGTTCGGTTGTTCGTCGAATTCAATGTTCAGTGGTTATGGAAGGTGGTGAAGGCAGAGATCTGTGAAGTCCCAGAGCCCGGAATAATTGTGGGCCATATATATTGGTGGAAAGTGGGAGTCATTGATCCCGTAGGTGTTCAGCAGTTCGTTGATTCATGGGTTCAGGTTATTGGAGGTCTTATGTAGTGGAAAATCGTTGAAGATTGAAATTCCAGAGTTCATCGTGAACCGTAGATCTTGGAATTCATCGAGAACCATCGATTCCTTCCCCTTATTCGATGGTTTGCATGTTCAGCAAATCTGGAGCCAGGGGAAGTTGAAGCTCCTGGAGCCCGAAGCTCTGGAGTCCCGAGTTTGCACCTTTTGGGTTAGCACCTGGTCACAGCCCACGGTCATATGTGATTCCTTCCAGGAAAAAGGGGCCAGTGCCTGAATTTGATATAAAAGTGAATTTTGGCCTATGGTTTTATCCGGAGTCATGTGAAGGACTCTATTGGTGTATGAGGACCCTTGTAGACTTGATTTTTTGGTGCAGGGAAGAATAAAGGACCCGTGTAATTGGTTTTGAGGGTTCAGCAGGAACCTATGAGCCGGCTCGGCCCCCGAATTTGAACGATCCTAGACCGAGAGATCGCGGGGGCCGTAGGTGAGGGTCGGGGTATCCATCATGTGGTATCAGAGCTGATTCTTTTTGTAGACAGAAAGAAAAGGAGGAGAAGACAGAGTGTTGATGCTCTGTGAAGATTGTTTGCAAGTATGCAGCAATCAGTAGACAGCCAGGAGGGATGCAATAAAAATCCAATGGTGCTCTCAGTTGTAGGGTAGGTGAAGCAGACAACTAGGTGGGATGAAAGGGAAAGAACCAGTTGTTTTATTAAGGAAGATAAAGAGAAGATGGCTATTGAAGGTCAGAAGCAAGGTTGAAGAGAAGACCACAAGAAGGTGAGCCAAGAAGATATGGAAAAAGAGCTCAAGGAGATCCGAGAGGAGCTCAACAGGATGATGTTGAAGATGCAATTGGAAATAAGAGGAAGCTAGAATTATGAATGGCCCATAAAGCAGAAGGAAAAGTGGCATGTCCAGCAATTTATTTCCAGGAGGCAATGACAAATATTGAGAAGGTGGTTGAGGCATGCTGAAAACCTCAGTGCCACAGAGGAGGAAGTGGTTTACATTTGTGAACCAGAGGTTGGAGAGAACCTCGGTGATGAGGAAGAGAGATCAGTCGAGGATCTCATAGACTACCAAGAGGGAAGAAATGAACTTTCATATTACCAGGTGGGAAATAAGAAGAGATCATCTGAGGATCTCGTAGACTTCCAGGAGGGAAGAAATGAAAGTTCAGATTGCCAGGTGGGAAAGGTGAAGAATATGAGACTGTCTGAAAGTATCGAGAACTTACGGGCGAGTTCGGATCAACAAGGAGTGTTTGTGGGAGATAAGGAGGAAGGATAAGATCATCCTCATTTCATATTGATGATAGGAGGGATCAGAATATCCCTTGGAATGGGCTTTGTAGGAGATCATGTTTGTGAGGAGGATATGCAGGAGGCATCCAGAGAAGAGGATATGGGGCCAATTGTTTTTAAAACTGACAATGCACATATTGCAGGTGCAAAAGGAGGACATCCAATGGAGACTGACATGAAGGAGGAGATTGAGAAGAAATTAACATTTTCTCAAGTGATGATAGGAGAAGAGGAGCACTCAGAATAAATTCTCACTTAGTGGGACAAAGAACTGAAGTTGTTGGAGGACTGGTTGAGCAATATAGTGACATAAGAAGATTGTTATAAGGACGCGGTCATGAAAAGTGAAAAATAATTTTATCCTGAGGAGAGGCTGGATAAAGCTGGACTTGTACCAACACAAGAAGAGCCAAAGGAACTAGCAAAAGTTACACTGTCAAAGGAGATAACTGAAGAAGAGCCAGCCAGCCAATGGAAGGAACTAGCATACTGCAAAAGAAGAGCCAGCCAATGGACCAGTTGGACAGAGTGATAGAAGAGATAAGAAAGATGATGTTGAGATCATCTCAGGAGATAGCCAACAATAGAGGGAATATGACCAAAGGATAACTTGCAGTAGCAGCAAGACAACAATAGCAATAGCGGCAAAGAAGAGGAGCAGATTGACAGCTCCAAAGTGAAGTATGGGACCCTGGAGGATCTCAACCTCAGCAGCAGAGGAGCCATGAGCAAGATCTCATGATTTTTTCCAATGCAAGAGTGTGATGCAAGAGCATCGCCCCACCTCAGCAACACGCCAGAAAGATAGTGCATCCACGCAATTAGAGGGACCGAATACCAAAGAACGACATGCCAAACCTTTCAAATTTTGAGCATAAATTAATATTTTTAATGTAATTTAATGTAATTAAATTTTGTAAGGCTTAGAGAAATCTGAGCCACTAATTTGTACAGGTTACATGTGAAGTCACCTTTAATGGTTGATAGGTAGATATATTTAGGTTTTATTTGGACTAGATGGCCATTGAATGTAATTTAATGCAAGTAGGTAGTTGGAGGGAAGGATCGAGAAGCCCCTCTTTTGTAAAAAGATCTTGGTATCAAAAATTCAGTTAGTTGGTTGCTAGCTCATGGGAGAATAGGAGAGGAAAGAAGAAGTGTTGAAGACTCTGGTGCAATCCATTCTTTGTAACCTTTGTACAAACTATTCAGATTAATACAAGGAGAAAATTTCCCTGCCCATGAGTTTTATGTGTGTATGTTTATGATTTTTTTTGTATGGGTTATGAATGTTTACTATGTGAATATATGAATGTTGTGAATGTTTAAATATTCCCTTTTTAGGAATTAGATAGGTTTCTCTATCGGTAATTTCCTGAGTGTTCTGGGCTCTTAGGATTGTGCAAGGAGTACACACCAGATTTAGTGAAAACTCTGTGAAGCCAATGCAAGGAGTGCGTTTAGAACTATGTTTTGAGTTCAAATAAGAGCATGCCAGGTGGGAACACCAGAATAATTCATAAAAATCAGAAGGGAGTATTGTGCAAGGAGTGCACCTCAGAGTTGTTGAACACTCTAAGGAAGATTGTGCAAGAAGAGGCACGCCAGAGTTACTGAACACTCTGAGGAAGGAATCTCTACAAGGAGTGCATCAAGCAGGCGCAAGGAGTGTGAAAGGACTCTATTTTGAGTTTTGTGAGAAGGTTTCCAAGAGGGCACACCAGGAGATAAATATTCGGAGGCGAAGTAGTGAAAGAGTGCACAGAAGACCCATGCAAGGTGTGCACCGAGACAGCACTTGGAAACTGTTGAAGAACTCCCAAGGAAGACAGAGAGCAAGGAGTGCACAAGATATTTTGTAAGTCACAAAGTTGTGCAAGATATTTTGTAAGTCACAAAGCTCAGGACGAAGAGCATAGACAGCCAAGGGGTCATCTCGAGAGGGAAAAGGGACTGAACCATTTGAATTCTAAGTGTTTTCAAAGCTCAAGAGGAATAGTGCAAAGCGAGCACAGGTGAAATTATTTCCAATACCAAAAGCTCAGGAGGTGCATCATAGGCGGAAGTTGAGAAGTCATCTCGCAGAGAAAGATTCAAAGGTTGAAACCTTTGAAAATTATCAAAGAATATTTCATTGGAAGGAAAGCATAGTAGTAGTGAAGGAGGAAGCCACAATTTTCATAGGATAAGCTATTGAAAGTGATCTAGGCCATCGAATCAGATTCCAACGGAAGGAGGAGCGCACAGAGGAGAAGGAAAAATATCGTTCGTTGGATCCAGGCCCAAGGATCTACAGTTGTTGGATCCAGGTAAGTTGCATGGAATTTAATCCTGAAAGCCCTTTGGAATTCGTGAGTTCGTGCATTTGTATGTGTCGAGGGGATGAGACTCCTGAATTCTCGAAGCCCGAAGTGGATCTGGGTTGTCCGTTACAGAGGACACATGTTAGGAGATCCGGGGAAGTCCGGAAGTCCCGCTATCCGGAATATTTGGAGGCGTAGTTTCAGAAGTGCACAAACTCCCAAATCTCTAAAGAGCGGAGCGAATCATAGCCATCAGTGCATAAGACACATGTCAATAGATCTGGAGGTCTAGAAATTCGTCATCTATCAATTGTGAGGAGCAGGTGCTAAGGGGTGAAAGACTCTGGAAGTCTAAAGTAACGAAGCAGATCCTCACCCTTGAAAGGGAGGACATGTTGTAGCAGATAAGGTGTGTTCTAGAGACTTGGAACTCTAGAGGAACAGAGGTGAAAGTGTCCTAGAGTCAAGAGCTCCCAAAGGCCAGATCTCATCTCGATCGTCCATCGAAAAGGACATGTGGCGCCAAATCTAGAGGTCCAGAGGTATAGCACTCCAGAGGAGTTTTGGATGAAGTGGGAGTCAAGAACTCCTGAAGGGCTGGGAGTCGAAGATAATCTCAGTCGTTCATTTCATTGGACCTGTGGCAGAAGATCCGAAGGTTTGGAGACTTGGCGCTCCAGAGGAAATCAAAGTGTAGAGTTGTGAGGACTCATGGAGGCCCAAAGGTCATAGTATATCCTATTCATCCATTGGAGAAGGACATGTGGAGGTTCAATCAGACCTTTGTTAGTTCATCATTCGAGGGATGAAAAAGCTTGTAGTGTGAAGACACCCAGACTCCTAAAGGAGAAAATAGGATCTAAGTCATTCTTCTACAGGGACTTGGGAACTGTTGATATGGATCCTCCTCGATTTTTCTAGTTCGGCGCTCTGGGGTTTTAAAGTGTTAGTGATCTTGAAATATCTAGGGAACATCACAGAAGTTTCATAAATGTCCCAGGAGGCTCAGAATGGCCTCGAAAAATGAGAAAGGGAAAAAATTCAAAGTCCTCAAAGCTCAGAAAAACTGACATGATCGCAAAGAGCGCGTTGTAATATTTCCAACGGCATAAACAGTTCATCAAACGGAGTTATGGATCGAAAGATATTCGTAGTCAAAGTTTTGGTCAACTTATCCCAGTCAGCAGGGATGAGTTAGCATATGTACTACTAACGTCAGCACCATCACGGATGACGTCAGTGTTCGTACAGGGTACGTGGCACATGCATAGATCGACATGTTTTATGATGACATCATCATGATGAAGTGGCAACACCAGAGGCTGGCATGTGTCACTCTTTTTTGGCATTTTCAAGTCGACATGTGGACCAATGAGAAAGTGCCATGTAGACACATGGCATCCATACAGCCACATGGCATATTATGTGGCATCCATACAGAATGTTTCAGGTGACGTGGCAGGCACAATGTCAGTGACATCGACATGACGACAGTATGTTAAAGTTGTCTAATGACAGTGTGCCACATGGCATGCTGATTTGGCACTTTGGGCCACCAAATGGGCCAATGAAAATGTGACATGTGGCACCCTTAGGTGACACCATGTGGCACCACCTAGGATGCACCATGTGGCCTACTAACAGCGTGACAAGTGGCAGGTACAGTCAGCAGCTTGGTAGACAAGTGGGTAAATTGATGGCCACCACGTGGCCCAGTCATAGGCTACCATGTGGTAGTGGGAAAATTCTCGAGGGCTAGAAAACTGAAAATTCAAATTAAGAAAGGGTTGTCTTTTCACCAAATCTGGCAGATTTCCGCTATATTTGAATCTCCACCAAAAATAAAAGGAGGTTGTACCCAATCTGCCAAATCTAGCAAGATCCCACCAAAGTCACTTCAAGCCTCCACCATATCTGGCATACACTCCAAATGTGGTGGAGGTCATGGTGGTTAAACAAAAATATGGTGTTTTGTAATAATAGAGCACTAAAAAGGGAGGTCCATGGGTTTGACCCTGGGACCTCCCCCAAGGAATGCCTTAACATAACCTACGCCAATTGATTGGGCTATCGCCCACATTGTTTAATCCACCCAAATTTTATTTTAAGAACTGAATTTCGCCAATGCATGGGGAAGGACCGGTCTGCCCAGACCATACTAGGCATGATTTTCAATGCAGATTACAGTGCATTAATTGCAGGGAGTTGCACATGGATCAAGGTAGAGGTCCAGAGAAGTCCTAAAGGTGACAGTGTCCGATGGAGATGATTTTATAGTCGATTTTGGGTAATTCGATGATGTGAATACAATGGAGGTGTTTGTTTTGTCAACAGAGACTTCGATTAGCAGGCTAAATTCTATAAGGGCCAATGTAAGCATTTTTTTTATTATGTTGTTTTCTCATTAAATGTTGTAGCATAGTATGCTTGATACAGGTCTGAAGGAGCATGGAGATGTTGTAGCAAGGCAGCGAGACCAGCGTATTCCTTCTATTTCTTCATTTTTTCTCTTCTTACACATAACCAAATCATCCATATGTGAGAGAGACTTTATGGCACTTGAATGATAAGTGACCAACGAAGTAGTCAGGAATATCATAATTTTGGGATTTGTGTATGGGTTTCATATATGCTTGGATATTAGCAACATATCTAAGGCATTTTATGGCTCCATGATGATGAGGGTCATTTATTATTCTTCCTCTTTTTATGTATTGAGTATGTGGGAATGATGTCCATGTCAGCATCATGGATGCTTCATGAGTATGAGAACTTGTGAAGCTTGTAAACATTCATGATCACATTATGATCTCTTGTTTTCATCACCAAAAAGGGACTTTGGCCTTACAACTTGTAAAGAAGAGACATCATTGTAGTGAGGAGAATAAAGCAATCAAGATTTGGAGCAAGACCCGAAAATGTAGCCCACATCGGGTGAACTTCGTTATTAAGGGAAGTGTCATGTATCTTATGTGTATTATGTCCTTATGTTTCTTTTCATGAATTTCCGCACATAGAATATTAAATGCAAGCATGACATATAACACATAAGGAAGCTAAAAGAGGTTTTAATTCAATTTGGATTCAAGTCCATAAATACTTCAACTATACCTTTAATTGCAATCCGCTCAAGTAAAACGATCTATAACTGACCCTTTGGAGGAGTGACAGGATCAAACAAATTACTGTAAACTAATCACCCCATGGGTTCAGATCAGTTAGACATTCAAAAATATCAAAGCCCAAATTCCCAAAGTGGATCGTGGTCTTTGGCTAACGAGGAGATGTGACCCATTGATTGCTTTTTGTGTGTGTATTCGGTTGTCCGAAACTCCGGGAGAACTGTGAAGAGGTGTCATGAAAAATCTCGAAGCCCAGAGCTACAAAATGACTATCAGTCATCGATCGGGTGGGAGAAAAGGAGTCATCTCATATGTGTATTTGGAGTTTGGCACTCTAGGAGTATTCTGTGTTGGAGCGGTCAGAACTCCCGAATCCTCGAGTTGTGAAGAATATATCGGTCGTTAGTTTTCTAAGGATTGTGGACCGTTGATCCTACAGGTGTTCAAGTGTTCATTGAATTTGGCGTTTAGCAGTTTTGGAAGGTGGTGAAGGCAGAGAGTTGTGAAGTCCCAGAACCTGGAATATTTGTGGGTCGTATATCTTGGTGGAAAGTGGGAGTTGTCGATCCCGTAGTTGTTCGGCAATTCGATGATTTGCGGGTTCGAGGGACTAGATGTGTTATGCAGTGGAAATTCGTCGAAGCCCTAAATTTCAGAGTTCATTATGAACTGCAGATATCAAAATTCATCAAGTACCATTGATTCCTTCCCCTTGTTCGGTGGTTTGCGTGTTCGACAGTTCTGGAGAGAGGATAAGTTGAATCTCTCGGAGCCCGAAGCTACAGAGTCCCAAAATTTCACCTTTTGGGTTAGCGCTTGGTCACAGCCCATGGTCATATGTGATTCCTTCCGGGAAAAAGGGGTCAGTACCTGAATTTGATATAAAAGTGAATTTTTTCCTGTGGTTTTGGTCCGGAGTCACGTGGAGGACTCTGTTGGTGTATGAGGACCCTCGCGGACTTGATTTTTATGCGTGGGGAAGAATAAAGGACCTGTGTAATTTATTTTGAGGGTTTAGAAGGAACCTGTGAGCCGATTTGACTCCTGAATTTGAACAATCCTAGATCAGGAGGTCACGCGGGCCCTAGGTGAGGGTCGGGGTATGCATCATTGATCAAACTGATTCTTCTCAAAACCAACCAGTTTGACAAGAACCTATTGTTTTTTGTTCAAACCATTTAGACCTATAGCCCACTAAAATGCCTAGAAAGGATAAAATGTACCACCTTCATAAACCCTGATCCAATGTAATATAATGATGCCCTCCCCCCTCCCATCTCTTTATGTCACAATATTCCCATTGATCAATTGTGAGAATTTATGAATTTCAACGCTATGGAAAAGAGAGCTTGTTTTGAACAAGCTTGGATTTGATATGATAATGTTTGTGGGATAATTTCAGTGGATAAATAATATACAACATCGATCTGCATATCATGTGTTGGCTTGAAATATTGACTAGTGTCCATTGTGGTGTCCAACAAAGGGTTTGTAGTCTAGCACTAACTTATTTTTCCCTAAAATAGGGAATATCTTACCCAAGGTGCATTGCCAAGGGTTTAATTATGTGGGATAAATAATAATACGAAGGAGCAATCATATTCAGCATTCACACATTAACATTTATATTCCATTCATGTGAACCCTAACTATAATATGCATCATTCCATTTCAAAGAGATCTCATTCACAATAATACACAACTAAACGAACTAGAAATAAACAGCATCATGTATAAAACAAGGTTAAAAATAGACAAAATAGGGGGCATATCTCCAAACTCAATAAACAAATGATACATCATAATTATCACATAGCATGTCCATTCACTACAACCTCTAATACTCAGGTTTCCAACCCATTTTTTATCCTTCTCATGTAAATTTATATAAAGAAAATCCAAAGGCAGAATGAAGAGTCAAAACCCTATGCCAATCTAGCTAGGGTTAGTTTTCATTAATATCCTTTACTTGGCCAATAACTCCCCATCCCACTGCATGTAATCTCCCAAATACATCATGTCATAAAAAATAGGGATCATGTCCCTAATAATCTACTACGTGTATCTTCATGTTTCCACTTTACCCTTATCTTCTAGTTGTTCTAATTCCCAAAATTGGTGGCACAAACTTGATCCTATGCTTTTTTAGTTGGTGCCACCTTATCATACCACCAAAAATGAATGGGCCAACAAGCCTCAACCACACTTTTCAACTTTCCCCTAATTCAACTATGCAATGCACCCCAAAATTAAGGGAGCAACTCAAGAACCACTCACACACCACTTCCGACACTGCGACCTTAAATGTACGATAAAATGTACCTACCAAAGTAAGCTCAACATACCAAAGAAAAAGAAAATGTACAAAATATTCTTTTTAGGAGTGGAACAATTTTCAATTTTGGATAGGGATGAAGGGTTTTAGCTAGGCACCATTCACCCACCCTTCCAACAACTTACCATTGAGATGATCCAATTTCACAACTCTTGATTCTCTTACCTCTATAACCAAAAAAAAATCCATCCAATGCATTTGCAATTTACCTAGATTCTTCAAGAACTTGATGTCATACAAAAAAGGCATAGCCCCTTTATTGAAGGTCTTATGCTTATTGTTCCTTTCATGCCAAGCATTCTACCTTTATTTCTATGATCAAAAGCTAATAAGAACCTTTCACCTTCAAGCTCCACTAATTCTTCTAATCTTTCCTCCAATGATTTTGCATCAAACATACAAGTGGCATGAGAAATGAATAAGTTAGGGATGATAAACTCTATTAGAACTATTGTTTCCCTTCCATAAATTGGTTGTAATGTAGGTTTTCTTGTCAATCTCTTATTATTAGTTATGTAGGCCCGTAGTAATAATTATATTCAAGAATCTTAAGTATCCCTATTGACTTTAGAAACTTTAGTGATCCCATGCTCCATGATTTATTCAAATCCCGTCGCTCAAAGTACAAATCTAACCATGTGATTACATGTGTTGAAGTTGAACATGGAAAAAACCACTTGATTACCAGTCATTGATGTAACCGTTAACAAGTGCGAGGGAAATCACCATTGATGTCAATGACTCCTAAGGTACCATAGTACAGTCCATCGAGTGTGAATAATTGAGTTGAAGTCGAACATCCGATTGAATATTTCGATCAGGGGTCAATGACGTAAACCCATTGTCGAAAGCGAGGAAACCTGCCATTGAGGCATGCAAGCTCCAAGGTACCAAATAATTTCTAAGTCTTGATTCTGGATAATGAGATGAAGTCGACAGAACAAAACTCATCACAGGAGGGCCTTGATGTATCCCCCATCAATGACACGAAATGAGTAACATATTTTGAAAGTGAAACAGAGTAGGACTTGAACACAGAGAAGGCCAACACGGAGAGAATGGATAACTACAGATGGCCGACTCAATATAGGTGTCAAAAGGACTTCTCTTGAACATATGAACGACACAACCAATGATTTGGCAGCATTGACTCAAAGACGACACAGGGAATGACCTTGTAGCAAATCAAATGAGAGACAAATGGATTTCCCAAACCGGCTTCAAATGAAGAATAGGGGGTGTCATGTTCAAGAGCGACACTTACTACCAATTAATACGAAGATGAAAACATATCCCTTTCCCAAATTTTCCCCCACCATTTCTGGCGAGTCCCTCTTTATTTTTATGCAAGCTTGAGGAGGATAACATATGTTTGTTGATGTAAGCTCATCCTTCAGATGAGTCCCTCGGAGTATATTTAACGAACCCTAAGAAGGAGTGGTTCGGTCCCATCACGGGTCTGTCAATGTTTGTTTAATGAGTCCAGAGATAGAAAACTCGAATGTTTTTCAAGATTATAGAGTTTGGAAAAACACTTAAAAGAGAACTCTCTCAGTTCCTTTTTCATAAAATAGTCTGGATGAGACCGAAAAAGAGAGAAATTATCGTTCACCAGACGTTTACTTCAAATACTTTATCGAGCGTGAAAATAGCAAGGTCACTCAGCGATCTTTTCATGTTTAGAGAGTCTAAAAAGAGCTTAAAGAGGACTCTAGCGGGGTTCCTTTTTCGTATAACCTTGTTGAGCCCGAAAAAGTGATAAAAGTATGCTCGATCACGTTCTCATGTATGTACGAGCGCAAGAACGGAAAAAAAAATGACGCTCAAGGTTTTATGTAAAAACCATAAAAAACAATCAAAAACACGCCATAACGAAGAAAAATATGTCCATATCCTCGTATTTAATCATCAAATTCACCACGCCTGCAAGTCGTTACACTCAACATGACATTAGGGATTAGGTTTAATTGATAAATAATCATAAAAAAAACCAAAATGATATAGTAAAAGTAAATAAAAGGAGTAAATATTCTTTTTTACCATATCATTTTTACATTTCCACTATTGAGCTCAAAAAACCCCTCTTTTACCCTGCAAGTTCGGCGTTAGATTGTGGGATATACAAGAGACCATTCAGCAAGTCGTCTACGACAATTAGGTAAGCTCTTCGTCCTTAACACATTCATGGTTTAAATTTGTAATTTCATTGGTTAAATTTGCAGTTTTAAGTTGATTTTCTAAACCCTATATGCGCGTTTCCATTCTCGCAGGCAGGCCATACAGGGCCTATGAGAATGATGTGTTCTCGCAGGAGAGCCTAAGGCCATCTGCAAGGTTCTCGCACGGTGCACACAGGGCACCTACGAGAACCACAAAGCCCAGAAAAAATTAAATTTTTACCCAATAAAAAAGATCCAAAGCATGAAAGAAGTTATTAATCCTCTTATTGTATTCCTTATGCAGATAATTGGCCATCAACATGGTGCTTGAGTGGAGCGAAAGGGAACATGAAGAGGATAATGCAATGGTCGAAAATCATCCACCTACCATAGCTGCTTTGAGATATTGTGGGCTCTTAAAGTACTTTCGCATCCCAGGCATGAGGTCCCAAGTTAGACTATTAGAATACCTGGTGCGTATGTGGGACCCTGATCAGCAGGTGTTTCATGTGGGGGCTCACACATTGTCCTTATACATTGAGGACATTTACTTTTTGACATGATTGTCCAGGTGCGGGTACTATGTTAGCCTGACTGGTAGTAAAGGTGGTGGGCTAAAGATGAGTGAGTACTACAATTTATACTGCGTACCCGAGGCTGAGAGAAAGAAAGGAAAAGTGGCTATCTGGGGGGTACAAGACTTGACCCTCCGTACTATCCTTTTTACTATAGCTCGGATGGCCTGAAGTTTTTCTCCTCACATGGCATTACAGAGCTACTTCTAGTATGCTATTGAGTGTACTGAGCCTCGAGTATTCAACTGGGCAGATGTTGTGTTGCGTAGTATAAAAAAGAAATTAACCAAATGTAGGCAGAGTGAGCTAAAGCAATTCAGGTATGGATCTTTGTTGGTATCCTTCTTCCTTGAGTGGGTTCCCGTACTGAGACTTCAGGTTGATTGGAATATAGCGGGTCCTAGGGATCCGAGGATGCTGAGATGGTGTCAGTTCATGGCCCGGCACGTAGCAGGACCGATTGTCAAGTACGATGATATTTTCTTTGACTGGCTTCAAACCCAGATGTTGATGGTTGATCACTACGCTTATGCTGGGTTGGATTTCCAAGGAGATCCAGATTTAGCACTACCAGAGGATACTCAGTGGGGTGACCTTGGTAAGAAGTACATGCATTTTTTCTTTTCAAATGTTTTTGTGAATTTTTATCATATTCAAATGTTTTTGTTTTTATATGTTCATCCAAAGACTAATACAAAATCGTTTGTTGATAACACAGATGTTGGACCTTACAGACCTCCTGGCACTTCTCCCATCTAGTGGCGAGGAGAGGTAGCGGTAGCACCACAGTATGTTGAGGATTATCAAGTAGTGGAATAGAATCTAGAGGGCCTAACTGCAGACATTCCAGATATGACTCTGGAAGAGGTTCCACTACACGATCAACGTCATACTGTAGGGGTATCAGCAGCTATGAGTCAACTGCTCCATAGGGTTCCTAGGGCAGTCGTTTGTTACCGTGAACGTCACCCATGATATCACTTTGTAGAAGCTATAAGCTTCAATTTTTGATATTTTGGTCTTCGGACAAACTTTTTGTAAAAAACTCTTTTGATTCTTATATATACAGATGGATTCTACTGGGTTACTTTATATTGTGTGAATTTCGATGTGTTTGATTTATAAATGATTCAAATGTCTATCCAATACATAATTAGCCAATGCATCTGTTAATGTATTTAGACATCTAGGAATATGTTGATATTCAATATGATCAAAATAACGTTCCAAGAGGCGAATTCGCAAATACACCCATAACAAAGTAGGACTTCGAATAGAGTAGATATTACCTAACTGTAGTACTACAAGCTGCGAGTCAAGTCGCACAACCAAATGACGAATTCTGAGCGAGATAGCATCAACCAATAATTCAATAACGGCGCTATACTCTGCAATGTTGTTGGTCGCACGGCCGAGGCATACACCTCGTAAAGATACAAGTCCATTTTTTGGGGCATAGATTTCCCACGCAGCAGAAGCAAGGTTCTGAGTACTACGGCTAGCACCATCAGCGAAGCCAATATAGGGTAGCGAAGACTCCGACATCTGGAAATCAAACACAATGTCACATCAAGGTAGAGACCAGATAACGACAAAAGAAAGTTATAGCAACACACACAAAGTATGATACATTAAAATACAAGTACTTGTGCACAGATGATTTATGCATAGTACTTCTTCAAGTACAACCCATTCTTGGGTTCACTCAAAGGGATACCATCATAATCTACCAACTCATATGCTCCTTTTTCCAAAACTCGGCGAACAATATAAGGACCTCACCACATGGGTTCGAATTTTCCAGCTCCTAACGCATATTGATCCTATTCATAGAGAAGAACAAGATCACCTTCGGAGAAAACGCGAGGCTTGACATGCTTGTCATATTGGGCCTTGACACATTTTTTCTGGGCTTCTATTACTAGAGTGGCGTCACATCGAGTTTTGTCTAATCACATTAGATACAATAGACGTTCTTATTCAGCAGAAGTGTTGGGTAAGAGTTAGACAGCTAGCTTCAGAGAGGGTATCTCACATTCTATAGGAAGAATGGCTTCCACACCATAGACTAACCGAAAAGGTGTAAACCCAGTAGTGGACTTGACAGATGTTCGGTACGCCCACAATGTCGAAAACAACATTGTGTGCCAACTTGTTTTATGAATCCCTATCATTCATCGAAGCATAGTGATGAGAACTTTGTTGATTGCTTCGACCTAGCCATTAGCTTGTAGATAATAGGGCGTTGAGTTATCATGAAGAAGACCCAACCTTTTTGTAAGTTCGAACATCATAAAATTCCTAAAGTGGCTACCGTGATCAGTGACGATAGCTTGGGGAATACCAAAATGAGATGACGTGATTAAAAATAAACAATGTTGTGGTCTTTCCAATATTATCGAATGTCGGCATCGCCTTGGCCCATTTCGTAAAGTAATCAATGGCTACAATGATGTAACAATTCCCCTCGGCCGAGTGAGGGTGACATGTCATGAAATCAATGCCCCATTTCGCAAAAGGACCAACTGAGACCACAGGATGAAGAGGAGAAGGATGTGACCAAATTTTCTGGTTGTAGGTCTGGCAGGCATGGCATTTCTGAACGGCAGTAATGCAGTCGTTAAACAAAGAAGGCCAAAAATACCTTGTGCGTAAGATCTTCTGGGCAGTAGCATACCCAGAAATATGACCACCACATGCTCCGGAATGGCAGTCATTCAGATCTTTCTCATCTTTGTCGAATGTTAAACAATGTCGAAAAACAAAGTCAATTCCTCGACGGTAAAGAGTATCCCCGAGGATAATGTATTGACGAGCTTGATAGCGTATGCGATGTCGTTCAGTACTAGACAAAGCAGGCCGGAAAGTCTGGGTTTGGAGATATATAATGATATTCCCATACCAAAGATCATCAGTGCTAATAAGGAAAAGAGATTCATTGGGTAATGAATCTACTGCTACATTTTCCGTTGCAGAATGAGGAAAATCGCATATCAACTCAGCAAAAACTAAGGATTTCTTAGACTTGGCGCAATCGAATTCCAAATCAAACTCCTGGAGTATGACAATCCATTTGGAGTATTTTCCCCCTAGCAATTGACGTGTCAAAATATGTTGCATAGGGTTGCAATGAGAAATCACCGTAGTCTTGCGTGAGAGGATATAGTGCCGGAAACATTGGATGGCTTGAACGGCAGCCAAGGCCAGTTTTTCGACATGTTGATACTTGATTTCAGTTGGTGTGAGACTTTGACTCAAGTAGTAAATAACATGTTCGTCGTGCACATCATCCTCTTGAACGAGAACCATGCCAATAGTGTACTCTGAGGCAGCAAGATAAAGGAAATAATCGTGGCTGTAATCAGGAGGAAAGAGAAGTGGAGCTCACGTGAGGTACAACTTTAAAGCTTCAAAAGCATTGTTGGCAATGGTATCCCAGACGAACTCTAAATATTTCTTTAGTAGCTGCATAAAACCATGAGTGATCTCGGCGTAATTAGGGATAAAACGACAAAGAAAGTTTGCTTTCCCCTGCAAACTTTGCAACTAGCGCAGTGTAGAAGGAGGAGGGAGATTAAGAATCACCTCAACCTTAATAGGATCCACCCGGATCCCTTGACATGAAATGATAAAACCTAGAAGACGACTGGATTCTATGCAAAAAATGCATTTATGAGGATTTAAACATATACGATAGAATCGACAGTGAACGAAAATAGCCCGGAGGTGTTTTGGGTGATCAACTCTGCGCATAGAATGAGCAGGTAAATCGTCCAAATAGGGTTGAACGATATGTTTGATTTCATGAAAAGCATAAGACATAGCGCGTTGAAAAGTTGCACCCGCATTCTTAAGTCCGAAAGGAAGTTTCCGATAGGCAAAATAAGTCTTATGTTGATCCTCGAGAGCAATGTTAATTTGATTATAGCCGGAGAAACCATCCATGAGAGAGAAAATTTCACTGCCAGCACAGTCATCGACAATCTGGTCGACGAAAGGGCTTGGAAAGTTTTCCTTGGGACAAGATTTTTTAATATCCCTATAATCAACACATACACGAATACTGCCACCTTTCTTATCAATCGGGATAGGATTGGAAACCCATTCTGTAAGAGCCACCGGATAAATAAAGTCAGCTTTCAAAAAAAATTCAACTTCGAGCTTGATAGCAGCTGCTTTACGTGGGTGAACTGGAAAAAGGCGTTTTTGGACGGGTTTAGCTCCGGGATATGTCTTTATCTCATGTAAAAAAATGGCAGGGTCAATACCTGGCATCTCTTCATAGCTCCAGGCGAAGATGTCACGAAATTATTTGAATAGAGACGTATAGGTGACTATTTCATCAACGGAACACGAAGCACCAATATGGACATTCTCAACAATCCTAGGTTTAATGGATATGTCAATGGGAATTGTGGGAGAGATATTACTTAAGTTCCCTTCAGAAAACACATCGTGTGTAGACGCGGGAACCGTCGAGATGACAACAACGGTCGACGGAGTTGAAATCCGTTGGTAGTTCTCAAGAGTCTGTTGCTCCAGAAAAAGTATGGAACAATGATGCCCGTCATCCCAAGGGGTGTCCTCCATGACGGACATGATCATCTCGTCAATGGGAAAAATAATATGAAAAGGATCGAGAGACAACTCATCAAGAGAGGGGGTAGAATTTATTGTCGATTGAATAGCCTGATAGGTAGATTCAACCAGACTTAACGGCATGAGGTCGCCGAAACGAAGATGATCTCCAGGGTCAGGGACAATCCAAGGGTCCTGTGATGCAGGAAGTTCGTGAGGCACGGTGGAGATCATGTTGATAGAATCAACTGACGGGCGTGGAACATCGGGCGGTGGAATGGGAAAAGTACCCATTAACGACTAGTCTTTTAAAAGGCCGACATCGACATTCTCATAACTCGGTGGGGTTTTAGCAATAAACAGCATGTTTCCAGTACGGGTATCAGAATTGAAGAAGGCAAGTTGGTCAATGGTAACAACCTTTCCTTTATGAGGGAAACGTACTACACAGAAAAGTGTTGACACAACGGCGCGCATGGAATCGATCCAGCTATGGCCAAGTAAAATATTATAATCAAGGGGAGTGTCAAAGACTTCCACTTCGACTTGGATTGTCTTACCTTCTAGTGTAATGGGAAACAAAGGAAGAACACCGTAAGGCTTAAAACCAGATCCATTGAAGGCTTTAAGAGTGTTTTGTGATTCATTCAAGGGAGGAGAGCCAATGGCTTTCCAACAAGCAAAAGACATTACACACGTTGAGGCACCCTTGTCGATAATAGTTCGGAAAATGTTCTTGTCAGAGACAACAACCTGTATCTAGAATGCGAGTTGAGGGGGTAACCTTGGAATGTGATCATCCAAGTCAAAGACTATTAAATTCCTATATGTTGGGTGAATTCCACCTATAGCTTTCAACAGTGCCTTCTGTTGTGCAGGACAAGACTGAAGGACTTCAAGGGTTGACATCACTGAAGGTGCCTGGGCTAGATCTTCCACAATACTGTAGTTCTGGGCCGCATGAGCATGAGGATTGAAAGCCAATTTCCATACGACACCCTTAGGGGGGGGTCGTAGAACTGTATCGAGGCTCGATCGTTCAAGATGAAGAGGACCATTGGTAGGTGGAGTCCCTGGAGAGGGTTGTACCAAAGCAGGAGGTAAATCATCAACCTTCTCCTTAGATGGAGAATAATCTTTGGCTCGAGTCATGAGCGCAACGTTGTTATTCTTAGAATCACCAGTACACATCAAAACATATGACGTCGTAGAAGAATATGGTTGATCGTGAATGACCAACTAAGCCTGTTGCTGAGAAGGGAAGGGTTGGGACAAGACAGTCGGTGCAGGTGGTTTCAGGGCTCCCTGAAGGAACTTAGTGACCTTGGCACGTCGTGGAAAATCCTTAGTGTAGTGATCGTCACCACAGATAAGGCAAGGGTAGCGGGTTTTGCGCTTATCCCGATATTCAACAGGAGTGGTTTTAGTTTGCTCTGCTTGATTATTATTTTTGCTCTCCTTATTCTTGCCTCTCCCCTTTTTAGATTTATTTTTACTGGCGGGGGTAGATTGAACAGCATTTACCTCAGAAGTTTTTCTGGTGGGAGTGGCAGGAGACGGAGCATTTTGAACATTAGAAGAAGCAGATTTAGAGGTTGTGCTTGAAACAGAATGTGATTGGGCTTGGGCAGTACCAATCACACCATAAACTGCATGTGAGGCAGCTGGAGCAATTGAAGTGTTGGAAGTATTAGGACGAGGTAATTCAGGTAATAAATCATAAAGTGTTCTCGTTTGCGAATAAACAAGATCAAGATACTGAGCACGAATTATAGCCTAATCTTCCATGACAACACTACCCATGGAAATTTCCTTACCGATTTCATTCACAAATGATTTTGTAAACCATTCGGCCAATAACTGATCGGGAAGCTCAAGTTTGATGAGACGTTGTCTCCTTCGCCACTCATGGATGTGATCAAAGATATGAGTGCCTTTGGTCTGTTTGAAAGAAGTCAAAATCTCAGTCTCAGTATCATAACAGATCGGTAACTGGTAATGTGTAAGGAAAGCCATAGCTAGGGTATTGAAGTCAGAGAATAAACCTCGTGGTAACTCGATATACCACTTCGCAGCAAAACCGGTAAGGGTTCATTGAAAAAGACGTAAACGAATAGAATCATCCATCAATGAGTTGGATGAACACCAGAGGTGAAAAGTCATAACGTGATTATTCGGGTCCTCTCCCACTTTACCGTCGAATTTAGGAATGTCCGATGGAAGCTTGGCGGGCATAACAGACCATTGGGGAGAGTGACGAATAGGATCATTTAAAATCCTAGACAAATCTGGCAAATCCAAAGTAGCAAGAAAAGGTAACTGTCGATTCACTTGCGGGTACTGGTGGCTTTGGGGTGGAAGCCCTGTGGGAAAACCAGTAGTTCCATAAGAAATCTTCCCATAATGGGAAGACCCGGGCAAATTCGGTGGTGGTTGGAGAGGATAGTAACTCCCGGGATTGTAACCTTGAGTTTGAGCGGGGACCTGAGTTTGAGCATTCGTATCCCAAATAGGATTGGGTATACCTAGATATGGTTGGGCTATAGTAGGGATAGGCAACTGCTGCCCCCCAGTCGTTTGAGGAAGATTTTGTATCATCTGATTCCAATACTGGGCCAAAGAGGGAGGTATATTTTGTCCAAAAGGTGGGGTTGGTCCCCCTATCGTAGGTGGTGTTCCAACCGGAAGTTATGTCCCAATCAAAGGTTGTGTAGTAATTGGAATATTTCTGGTAAGAGGAAGTTGAGTTGTACCACCTTGTCCACCAACGGGAATCTACAAGTTTTGTGTAATGGACAGTATAGTGCCACTAGGATTAGGATTGCCAGAAGGAAATTGAGGGAGTGTCGGAATAAAACCGGGAATAGGATGCCCAGGAAGAGAAGGACCACCTGGAGAACCAGATGGAGTTTGCGGAGGTGTTGGAACAGAAGCATTCAACAAAGAATTCAACGCATGGTATACGGGTGGTAGAGTCGGAGTGACATTGGGCGTTCGTTGTGTGTTTATAGGAGCAAGACCAGTGGTAGTGAACCCAATTGGGACACTCATAGTATTCGCGAGATGGGCCATTTCGGCAGGGAGAGTAAAGTGATAAGTGGTATTCAACGGTACAGTCTCTGTCTCAGAAAACACTGGAGGGTTGATTTCGAAGACCACAGGCGAACCAAGACCAAAAAGGGTCCTTCAGAAATCACCTGCAGACCAAAAAGGATCTTGGCCTTCTACACCAGGAAAAGGCCCAACGGGTGATCCAGAAGAAGTAACAACTAATTCTCCAAAAGAATTCAGTCGTCTAAAAGGGCACTGAGAATCACTAGGAAGTCGAAAATCCTCTCGAGTATTTGTAATTCGAAAATGTTCGAGAGAGTCAGTTCCTTCCACTTGTGGTGTGGTGACGACTATGGCTTCACTTGGCCCAGGAGAGCCCTCCGGTGTTCCTGTAGGCAAGGGTTGAGAACCGTCCAGATTCTCTGGAGATAAACCTTGAATTCTACGTGAATGACATGGAGGAGCTATTGTAAATGAGTGACAAACTTCATGAAGAAAAATCCTATGGTCAACTTTGAGAAACAAACAACATGCGCTAGTAAAAAAAATCGAGGAAGCAATCACCAAGAAAACAAGACCTTCTAATTTCGAAGCCACTAATTGGTGATGAAATCCAACGTTGCAACAACGAGATGAGAAGGGGTGGGGCTAGGGTGGAAAAGTTATGCTGACGACCTGCTTAACGGACTTACACCCTGGTGCAATCTCCCACACATAATCGTGGGTATACCCTCCAAGGAGCCCGAGTGAGTTTGGTCAACGTCAATTCCAGGTACCATGAAGACTTTCCCCTCCACAGTCACCTTGGGTAAAAACCTAGAAATATAGGCCACTAAGGTCACCACCAACAATAATAAATCCTGGGGGAACAGTCGACGGTCCGATCCACACACAAGGGTAGGGTATCTAGCCCGAAATCAACTCAAAAGGCTTCCACTCATCATTGTGGGTATACCTCCGAGTGATCCCCGTAATACGTGCAATCTCTACACTGATATCAACAAAGTAGGGTGAGTAACTCTACCAATATCAATGCGACCTAGTGTTTGACCCTTGTGTAAGAAGGGCTTCCCAGGACAAGATGTTTCAAATGGAATTTAACACTCCCTAACACAAGATGCTATTGTGTGTTTTGTGCTTTTGGAGAGTGTATCTCTCTTCCTACTCCAAAGCGCTAGCCTATCTAAATGTTGGTGTAAAAGAGCCCTAGAAAAGAGTTACGCAGTGTTATTAAGAGTTGTTGTTTACTCAGAGGTAATGAAAATGAAACTTGTGTTGTATGACTCTGACCCAATAATGCAAGGATGAGAATGAAATATATCACTTTTCGTTTCAATGGTTCCTATGTATGGGAAAGAGAGAAAGTTTTCTAGATCAACCTTGAACTACAATGCAAAATTCCCTTTCAAATGCCAACAATCACTTATTAAATGACAATTCTCTATTGTGTCTTTTTCAAATACTTCAACAATCTCAATAATTTGATTTTCAATGTTTTCTAAAATGAAAAGAATTTTTTGAAAGAAAAAAGTTTTTGTTTACTTTTCAAAAAGGACCCACACTATGACAGTGAGAGTACTGAAAATCAAAAGCTAAATGAACAAGCAATGATAAACTCAATCAACTCTTTCAATGAAAGCAAAAATAAAGAGAAAACCAATGTAGTCTTTTCAAATGCAAAAGAAAATGATCCTTCAAATCGAAATCAAATGATAAAAACCAAGAAAACTTAACTTTCAACCAATCATTGGATCTTAACTAATCAAACACACTCGGATTCTGAAGTCAGAGTGAATGGTTTTACCAAGAAAAGCCAAGAAATGAAATTCAAGCTACAAATGACAAGAAAATCCTTGAAACCCTAAGATTGTTCATGCATGCAAACGAAGACAAGAAAGATACCAATCAGAGGTCCAAGAAACTCATAAGAGGCAATCAAACTGATATGGGCAGTTGGAAATACCAAAACTCAAATCCAAACTTTTGAAAAATGATGTTCGCAGGCAGGCAATATAACACAGTGAGAGAATCACTGATTCTCGCAAGTGACCCTTGAGCAGGGTGCGAGAACCTCGCACTGAAACCTATAGGCAGAGTGCGAACACTACTAGTTCTCGCAGGCTGCAATGAAGTGCAGTGCGAGAATTCCTGAACATAACCAAAAATTTGAAAAATGAAGAAAAATTCAAAAAGGCTTCTGGACCCAGAAGGTCTATCAGGATATCCTAAAGACTCAGAGACTGATAGGACAGGAAAAAGTGAAACCAGAGCAAATGGCCACAGAAAATATCAAAAGACACAAAGAAAATGGGATTGTTCCCCAGTGGAGTTGTCAATTTTGTTATTGGATAAATCCGTAAGTCCAGACACAAACCGATCTCCCTAGATCCACCTGGATCTAGAACAAAGCAAGACAGAATATGACTCTTTCCCTAGATTCTGACCATTGAATTAAATAGGAGGCAAGAACAAAGAACATACCTTATTATCGCTTCCTTTGGTCTTTATTGCTCCCGCTTCGCTCCAGTGCTCTCATGCAGTCAACACCAAGACAACACAAACCAACCAAAGTGAAGAAAGCACAATCTATTCAACAGTCAATCTATGTATATGATCAAGGAGTTATACAATAAAGTGAAAATAGCTTTATGGGAAAGGGACATATTACTGTATCATATTAATGGAAAGTAAATCTTACAACCTGAGCCTTGATGTCGCAAACTTCCTTTCAATGGCCCTTGGTTCCGACACACACACTTGCTCACTTGTATGAAGGAGATCAACTCCTTTAGATAAACTTTTTGGAGTCTCTAAGTTGTTGTAGCATCAGTCCTTCACACAATTCTTTCACCAATTCTCCAATGAATCTCCCTTAACCTTGCTTGCTTCTTTGCTTCTTTCTTTTTTTTTAACCTTTTCCATGAGAATTCCCTCAATATATAGGAGAGAATGAATTAGTTACTTGGATAAGAATGATCCCAAAATATCAGGGAATCCAGTACTAGGGTAACCATTCAAATGCCATCTCATCCTTCTAGAAGATTCCCTTCTAGAAGCATCGAGAATTCATCTTTTTCTTTGCTTTAGAAAGAGTTCACACCCTAGCATTTCAACACAGTGCGAACTTCTCGCACCCTGGCTTAAGGAAGCCTGCGAGAATCATTCATTCTCGCAGGCAAATATACTAGTGGCCTGCGAACAGTCCTCAAAAATGTAATTTCTGGAAAGAGATGAAGGTAACTTTTCTGAGGAGAAATTTCTAATGAAGAGCTTGAGTACACCATCATCAATACATCATCATAACGACCAAAAACATGGGTAATAGAATTCCCCCCAAAGTATGAGGTTGGAACCAGTGATAGATGATAGACTTTGTAAGCTGCATGTGTGTGTCGGGAACCAAGAGCACACCTAATCGGAAACCTGTGAACAACCAAGCATCTGAAGAATATCATATATACCCATTCTGAGGTAGGCATTCCCATACTCAGATCATAGACTGATGACATTATAGACATGGTTCATGGCCACCAACCATACACTGTGGATCCATGCTATCAAAATATAGCATAGCCACCGGAATACACTGTGGATCTATGCGAGAAATTTCAAATCAAGACGACATAGCCACGAGACATACACAGTGGATCTATGTGTCACAAATTATACATACTCTATCGCAACCTGGATCACAAAGATGATATCCAGGGTCTTCAATCTTGTCGCTCAAAGTACAAATCTAACCATGTGATTACATGTGTTGAAGTCGAACATGGCAGAAACCACTTGATTACTGGTCATTGATGTAACCGTTAACAAGTGCGAGGGAAATCACCATTGATGTCAATGACTCCCAAGGTACCATAGTACAGTCCATCGAGTGTGAATAAATGAGTTGAATTCGAACATCCGATGGAATCTTTCGATCAGTGATCAATGACGTAAACCCACTGTCGAAAGCAAGGAAACCTGCCATTGAGGCATGCAAGCTCCAAGGTACCAAATAATTTCTAAGTCTTGATTCTGGATTATGAGCTAAAGTCGATGGAACAAAACTCATCATAGGAGGGCCTTGATGTATCCCCCATCAATGACACGAAATGAGTAACATATTTTGAAAGTGAAACAGAGTAGGACTTGAACACAGTGAAGGCCAACACGGAGAGAATGGATAATTGCAGATGGACGACTCAATATAGGTGTCAAAAGGAATTCTCTTGAACATATGAATGACACAACCAATGATTTGGCAGCATTGACTCAAAGACGACACAGGGAATGACCTTGTAGCAAATCTAATGAGAGACAAATGGATTTCCCAAACCGGCTTCAAATGATGAATAGGGGGTGTCATGTTCAAGAGCGACACTTACTGCCAATTAATACGAAGATGAAAACATATCCCTTTCCCAAATTTTCCCCCACCATTTCTGGTGAGTACCTCTTTATTTTTACGCAAGCTTGAGGAGGATAACATATTCTTGTGGATGTAAGATAATCCTTTGGATGAGTCCCTCGGAGTATATTTAACGAACCCATCACGGGTCTGTCAATGTTTGTTTAACAAGTCCAGAGATAGAAAACTCGAAGGTTTTTCAAGATTATAGAGTTTGGAAAAACACTTAAAAGACAACTCTCTTAGTTCCTTTTTCATAAAATAGTCTAGACGAGACCGAAAAAGAGAGAAATTATCGCTCACCATAGCTTACTTCAAATACTTTATCGAGCGTGAAAATAGCAAAGTCGCTCGGCGATCTTTTCATGTTTAGAGAGTTTGAAAAGAGCTTAAAGAGGACTCCAGCGGGGTTCCTTTTTCATATAAACTTATTGAGCCCGAAAAAGTGATAAAAGTATGCTCGATCACGTTCTCATGTATGTACGAGCGCAAGAACAG
>ML780732.1:819401-831080 GCA_009831015.1 Picea engelmannii
AAAAAAAAAACGACACTCGAGGTTTTATGTAAAAACCATAAAAAACAATCAAAAACACGCCATAACGAAGAAAAATATGTCCATATCCTCGTATTTAATCATCAAAGTCACCATGCCTGCAAGTCATTACACTCAACATGAAATTAGGTATTAGGTTTAATTGATAAATAATCATAAAAAAAACCAAAACGATATAGTAAAAGTAAATAAAAGGAGTAAATACTCTTTTTTACCATATCATTTTTACATTTCCACTATTGAGCTCAAAAAACCCCTCTTTTACCCTCCAAGTTCGGCGTTAGATTGCGGGAGCTACGAGAGACCATTCAACGAGTCGTCTGCGACAGTTAGGTAAGATCTTCGTCCTTAACACATTCATGGTTTAAATGTGTAATTTCATTGGTTAAATTTGCATTTTTAAGTTGATTTTCCAAACCCTATATGCACGCTGCCATTCTCGCAGGCATGCCATACGGGGCCTGCGAGAATGATGCATTCTCGCAGGTCATCCTAAGGCCACCTGCAAGAATGATGTGTTCTCACAGGTCAGCCTAAGGCCACCTGCGAGGTTCTCGCACTGTGCACACAGGGAACCTGCGAGAACCGCAAAGCCCAAAAAAATTTTAAATTTTTACATAAATAAAAAAGATCCAAAGCATGAAAGAAGTTATTAATCCTCTTATTGTGTTCCTTATGTAGATAATTGGCCATCAACATGGTGCTTGAGTGGCGCGAAAGGGAACATGAAGAGGATAATGCAATGGCCAAAAATCATCCACCTACCATAGCTACTTTGAGAGATTGTGGGCTCTTAAAGTACTTTCACATCCCGGGCATGAGGGCCCAAGTCAGAGTATTAGAATACCTGGTGCGTATGTGGGACCCTGATCAGCAGGTGTTTCATGTGGGGGCTCACACACTGTCCTTAGACATTGAGGACATTTACTTTTTGATGGGATTGTCCAGCCGCGGGTACTATGTTAGCCTGACCGGTAGTAGAGGTGGTGGGCTAAAGATGAGTGAGTACTACAATTTATACTGTGTACCTGAGGCTGAGAGAAGAAAGGAAAAGTAGCTATCTGGGGGGTACAAGACTTGACCCTCTGTACTATCCTTTTTACTATAGCTCGGATGGCTAGAAGTTCTAGTCCTCACATGGCATTACAAAGCTACTTCCAGTACGCTATTGAGTGTACTGAGCCTCGAGTATTCAATTGGGCAGATGTTGTGCTGCGTAGTATAAAAAAACAATTAACCAAATGTAGGCAGGGTGAGCTAAAGCAATTCGGGTATGGATCTTTGTTGGTATCCTTCTTCCTTGAGCGGGTTCCCGTACTGAGACTATAGGTTGAGTGGAATATACTGGGTCCTAGGGATCCGAGGATGCTGAGATGGTGTCGGCTCATGGCCCAGCACGTAGCAGGACCGATCGTCAAGTACGATGATATTTTCTTTGACTGGCTTCAAACCCAGATGTTGATGGTTGATCACTACGCTTATGCTGGGTTGGATTTCCGAGGAGATCCATATTTAGCATTGCCAGAGGATACTCAGTGGGGTGACCTTGGTAAGAAGTACACGCATTTTTTCTTTTCAAATGTTTTTATGAATTTTTATCATATTCAAATGTTTTTGTTTTTATATGTTCGTCCAAAGACTAATACAAAATCTTTTGTTGATAACATAGATGTTGGACCTTAAAGACCTCCCGGCACTTCTCCCATCTAGTGGCGAGGAGAGGTAGCGACAGAACCACAGTATGTTGAGGATTATCAAGTAGTGGAACAGAATCTAGAGGGCCTGACTGCAGACATTCCAGATATGACTCTAGAAGAGGTTCCATGATGTGATCAGCGTCATACTGTAGGGGTATCAGCAGCTATGAGTCGACTGCTCCGTAGGGTTGCTAGGGCAGTCATGTGTTACTGTGAACGTCACCCATGACGTCACTTTGTAGAAGCTAAAAGCTTCAATTTTTGATATTTTGGTCTTCGGACAAATTTTTTTTAAAAAACTCTTTTGATTCTTATATATACAGATGGCTTCAATAGAGTTACTTTATATTGTGTGAATTTCGATGTGTTTGATTTATAAATGTTTCAAATGTCTATCCAATACATAATTAGCCAATGCATCTGTTAATGTATTTAGACATCTAGGAATATGTTGATATTCAATATGATCAAAATAACGTTCCAAGAGGCGAATTCGCAAATACACCCGTAACAAAGTAGGACTTCCAATAGAGTAGATATTACTTAACTGTAGTACTACAAGCTGCGAGTCAAGTCGCACAACCAAATGACGAATTCCGAGAGAGATAGCATCAACCAATAATTCAATAACGGCGTTATACTCTGCAATGTTGTTGGTCGCACGGCTAAGGCATACACCTCGTAAAGATACAAGTTCATTTTTTGGGGCATAAGTGCCCACGCAGTGGAATCAAGGTTCTGAGTACTACGGCTAGCACCATCAGCGAAGCCAATATAGGGTAGAGAAGACTCCGACATCTGGAAATCAAACACAATGTCACATAAAGGTAGAGACGAGATAACGACAAAAGAAAGTTATAGTAACACACACAAAGTATGATACATTAAAATACAAGTACTTGTGCACAGATGATTTATGCATAGTATTTCTTCAAGTACAACCCATTCCTGGGTTCACTCAAAGGGATACCATCATAATCTACCAACTCATATGCTCCTTTTTCCAAAACTCGGTGAACAATATAAGGACCTCGCCACATGGGTTCGAATTTTCTAGCTCCTAACGCATCTCGATCCTGTTCATAGAGAAGAACAAGATCACCTTCGAAGAAAACGCGAGGCTTGACATGCTTGTCATATTGGGCCTTGACACATTTTTTCTGGGTTTCTATTACTAGAGTGGCGTCATGTCGAGTTTCATCTAATCGCATTAGATACAATAGATTTTCTTCTTCAGCAGAAGTGTTGGGTAAGAGTTCGACAGCTAGCTTCAGAGAGGGTATCTCGCATTCTATAGGAAGAATGGCTTCCACACCATAGACTAACCAAAAAGGCATAAACCCAGTAGCGGAATTGACAGATGTTCAGTACGCCCATAATGCTGAAAACAACATTGTGTGCCAACTTGTTTTATGAATCCCTATCATTCATCGAAGCATAGTGATGAGAAATTTGTTGATTTCTTCGACCTGGCCATTATCTTGTGGATAATAGGGCGTTGAGTTATCATGACTAAGACCCAACCTTTCTGTAAGTTCGGACATCATAAAATTCCTAAAGTGGCTACTGTGATCAATGACGATAGCTTGGGGAATACCAAAATGAGCTATGACGTGATTAAAAAGAAACAATGTTGTGGTTTTTCAAGTATTATCGAATATCGGCATTGCCTTGGCCCATTTCGTAAAGTAATCAATGGCTACAATGATGTAACCATGCCACCCAGCTGAGTGAGGGTGACATGTCATGAAATCAATGCCCCATTTCGCAAAAGGACCAACTGAGACCACAGGATGAAGAGGAGCAAGATGTGACCGAATTTTCTGGTTGTAGGTCTGGCAGGCATGGCATTTCTGAACGGCAGTAATGTAGTCATTAAACAAAGAAGGTCAAAAATACCCTGCGCATAAGATCTTCTGGGCAGTAGCATACCCAGACATATGACCACCACATGCTCTGGAATGGCAGTCATTCAGAGCTTTCTCGGCTTCATCGAATGTTAAACAACGTCGAAAAACAGAATCAATTCCCCGACGGTAAATAGTATCCCCGAGGATAATGTATAGACGAGATTGATAGCATATGTGACGTCGTTCAGTACTAGACAAAGCAGGCTGGAAAGTCTGGGTTTGGAGATATATAATGATATCCCCATACCAAAGATCATCAGTGCTAATAAGGAAAAGAGATTCATCGGGTAATGAATCTACTGCTACATTTTCCGTTGCAAAATGAGGAAAATCGCATATCAACTCAGCAAAAACTAAGGATTTCTTAGACTTGGCACGATCGAATTCTTAATCAAACTCCTGGAGTATGACAGTCCATTTGGAGTATTTTCCCCCTAGCAATTGACATGTCAAAATATGTTGCATAGGGTTGCAATGAGAAATCACCGTAGTCTTGCGTGAGAGGATATATTGCCAGAAGCGTTGGACGACTTGAACGGCAGCCAAGGCCAGTTTTTAGACATGTTGATACTTAATTTCAGTTCTTGTGAGACTTCGACTCAAGTAGTAAATAACATGTTCGTCGTGTGCATCATCCTCTTGAACGAGAACCATGCCAATAGTGTACTCTGAGGCAGCAAGATAAAGGAAATAATCGCGACTGTAATCAGGAGGAAAGAGAAGCGGAGCTCGCGTGAGGTACAACTTTAAAGCTTCAAAAGCATTGTTGGAAATGGTATCCCAGACGAACTCTGAATATTTCTTTAGTAACCGCATAAAACCATGAGTGATATCGGCGTAATTAGGGATAAAACGACAAAGAAAGTTTGCTTTCCCCTGCAAACTTTCCAACTGGCGCAGTGTAGAAGGAGGAAGGAGATTAAGAATCGGCTCAACCTTAATAGGATCCACCTGGATACCTTGATGTGAAACGATAAAATCTAGAAGACGGTTGGATTCTACGCAAAAAACGCATTTATGAGGATTTAAACGTATACGATAGAATCGACAGTGAACCAAAATAACCTAGAGGTGTTTTGGGTGATCAAATCTGTGCATAGAATGAGTGGGTAAATCGTCCAAATAGGGTTGAACGATATGTTTGATGTCATGAAAATCATAAGACATAGCGCGTTGAAAAGTTGTGCCCGCATTCTTAAATCCGAAATGAAGTTTCCGATAGGCAAAAGAAGTCTTATGTTGATCCTCGAGGGCAATGTTAATTTGATTATAGCTGGAGAAACCATCCATGAGAGAGAAAATTTCACTGTCGGCACAGTCATCGAAAATCTGGTCGACGAAAGGGGTTGGAAAGTTGTCCTTGGGACAAGCTTTGTTAATATCCCTATAATCAACACATACACGAATACTGCCACCTTTCTTATCAATCGGGACAGGATTGGAAACCCATTCTATAAGAGCCACCGGATAAATAAAGTCGGCTTTCAAAAGTTTTTCAACTTTGAGCTTGATAGCAGCCGCTTTACTTGGGTGAACTGGACGAAGGCATTGTCGGACAGGTTTAGCTCTGGGATATGTCTTTATCTCATGTACAAAAATGGCAGGGTCGATACCTGGCATATCTTCATAGCTCCATGCGAAGATGTCGCGAAATTATTTGAATAGAGACGTATAGGTGACTATTTCATTAGCGGAACAAGAAGCACCAATATGGACATTCTCAACAATCCCAGGTTTAATGGATATGTCAATGGGAATCGTGGGTGAGATATTACTTAAGTTCCCTTCAGCAAACACATCGTGTGTAGACGCGGGAACCGTCGAGATGACAACAACGGTCGACGGAGTTGAAATCCGTTGGTAGTTCTCAAGAGTCTGTTGCTCCAGAAAAAGTATGGAACGATGATGCCCATCATCCCAAGGGGTGTCCTCCATGACAGACATGATCATCTCGTCAGTGGTAAAAATAATACGAAAAGGATCGGGAGACAACTCATCAAGAGAGGGGGTAGAAGTTGTCGATTGAATGGCCTGATAGGTGGATTCAACCGGACTTAACGACATGACGTCGTCGAAACGAAGATGATCTCCAGGGTCAGGGACAATCCAAGGGTCCTGTGAGGCAGCAAGTTCGTGAGGCACGGTGGAGATCATGTTGATAGAAGCAACTGACGGGCATGGAACATCGGGCGGTGGAATGGGAAAAGTACCCATTAACAAAATTCTTTCACCAATTCTCCAATGAATCTCCCTTAACCTTGCTTGCGTCTTTGCTTCTTTTTTTTTTTTTAACCTTTTCCATGAGAATTCCCTCAATATATAGGAGAGAATGAATTAGTTACTTGGATAAGAATGATCCCAAAATATCAGGGAATCCAGTACTAGGATAACCATTCAAATGCTATTTCATCCTTCTAGAAGATTCCCTTCTAGAAGCATCGAGAGTTCATCTTTTTCCTTGCTTTAGAAAGAGTTCGCACCCTAGCAGTTCAACACGGTGTGAACTTCTCGCACCCTGGCTTAAGGAAGCCTGCGAGAATCATGCATTCTCGAAGGCAAATATACTAATGGCCTGCGAACAGTCCTCAAAAATGTGATTTCTGGAAAGAGATGAAGGTAACTTTTCTCAGGAGAAAGTTCTAATGAAGAACCTGAGTACACCATCATCAATACATCATCATGACAACCAAAAACATGGGTAACATCCATCACTCTACATATTATAAAATCATCTTACAATCAATCAATAGTCACAAGATCTAGCCATTGGATGTCTTTTCTATGGTATAGTGTATTATTGAGGCATTACTCATGTTGTTAAAAACAAGGCTATTTCCACAAGGAAATGTGGTATGGCCTCGATACCAAATGAATCTTCTTCTAGCAATTGATCATCAATTACACCTTCATACTTAAATCAACTTGAGATAGTTGGTAGGGTCATACATTATGCTTTCTTATCTTAACAACCACTTCAAAATCAAACTCCTAAAACAAGATTAACCATCTACAAACCCACCTTCCAACATTGATTTATTAATTAACTATTTCAAAGTAGAGTGATCATTGAAAAATTAAAAGTGTAGACCATTATTATCCCCTCACATTCAATAATGGTATAGTTGTGTTCATCTCTAGACAATTTCCTGCCAGAAAAAATATTTAAGATGGTCAAGGTTTCCTTCTCCGAGTTGCACCAACATTTCTTTGAAAGCTATGCTTGAAGCATAAGCATGGTCATGTAATTATACTAACTTGTTTGGGAATACCATAATAGGTGCACTACATAAATTATGTTTCAAACAATTGAAACAATTCCAATATCCTTGTTCAATCAAAAATATCAAGCTTCTTCAATCAAATATCCTTCTTCCATAGGATTGTAATAGTAGCATAATTCCTTATGAATCCTTTGTAATAAATAGTATGTCCCATTGTTGAACACAACATATGAACATTGGTTGGATCAAGTTAACAATGACAACAATATTTATTGGATCTACCAAAACATCATCTCTACAAACAATATGTCCCGACAATATGCCAAATGAAGTGAAAAAAAGGAACCTCTTCAAATTCAATTATATGATTTCTAGTTGGTGACATATTTTGAACATAAGATACAACATGGACATGTGGTATTTCAACAAATCATAAACTATCTATTCATCTAAGTATACCCTCAATAACGTATGAATGCAATCTCTAAATTTCGCTAGTAACAACTATCCTATAAAACACACCAAGTGCATTCTTTAGTCTAAAGGGCATCACAGTGTAGGTGAAGGAGCTTCTCTATGTCGAAAATATGGTGGTATTCTTGTCGTATTCAACTATCTAGTCTTTGGGGTAACCTAAAATTCCATCAGTGAAGGAATAGGCTTCATTTCCCACAATATGGTTTAGTCATTCATCATTGAATTGTGTTAGAAAGGGATCATGGACAGAAGCATCATTCAATCCTCTAAAATACACACAAACTTGAATACCTTCCCATGTCTTATTATCTTGGATCATAGTAGGACTAATCCAAATGGATTATTCCATTGGAAATATTTAACCAACTACCAACATTTTGTCAATTACTTTGTTTATCTTGTACTTAATCATAGGGTTCAGCCTATAGGTCCTGTTTTTGGTAAGCCTGGAATAAGGATTTAGTGAAATTTTAATTTCTCCCAATTCACCTTTAATCCCCTTAACCTATTGAAACTTTGGGAGAAGGGGGAATCCTTATATTCTCCAAGTAATACTACAACCTTTGAAACATTTTTATCACCCCAATAATCACCTATTGAGGCTATCTTAGGCTTCTCCTCAATATCAATGTTAAACTTATTTAGTTTCATGAGTCCTTGATATATTTTTTTCCACAATCATCACATGTATCCTTCAAAAATATTTATCCAATTGTTTACTATAACACAAGGTGGTGCAACTTCTCAATACCATCCTCACAATCATCACTTTACCCAATCATGTGATAAAACAAAATCTCTTCTCGTGATACTTAGATCTATCTTCCAAAGCTAAATTATGATTTTGTGAACATACATAGGGATGAGGCCTCCCCAAACAACTATGTGAAACAAAATTTTAGTGACGCTTCTAAGTGTAGCAGTGATCTCGATATTTTCACTAGTGTAATAAAAGGTGTCACAAATGTATTATTGCAGCAAATCCCAATCTATTATGTGGAATCTTCATTATTCATGCAAGTACAAAACTCTATGTATTTCCCCAAGAGTATATAAAAAATTATGAACCCAAAAAATTGCAAAAGGCATCCTTCCCTCATTCATTTCCTTATCTAGTTTTCCACATGGTGTTCAACAAATAGTGTATTTCCACATAAGTCGAACACCTTAAGTAACCACTCACAAAAAAATACCAAAGATCATTACACTAGTGTATTACGTGGTTTAAACCCTCGAATAGGGAAATAGTCCATAGCCCCAACCAACGCAACCACTTGAGGACATATATTAATGAAAAAAATAATAATTTTATAGATGAGTTTCACACAATTTATCATCAACAAATGACCCTCCATACTCTTTAAATAGAGCTCATGGACCAATTGGGTGTTAAACCACGAATCAATATAATAGATAGTATCAAGGAGAATATGAATTTTTCAATCACTTTAGGTCTAGAACATATCGTGACTGTCATATTACATAACTACAAATGCATATTAATGTGTGACTAAAGAAACACACTTTTCCTAAAGCCACATTAGACAAAGTTGATGTTAACTAACTCCTAAGTGTTTAAATACCCTAACATCCCCCTGAAGAACAACTTGGGATAGGATTAAAGGATCTATAAAGGTGTCACAATAGGAGAAGGAAGGAGGCATTAGATCGTATCCCCCCTTAATGAAAACTTATTAAACTCCCAACATAGATTGAAGTTTGGAAAACTTCACTTTTGTAAAAGACTTTTTCAAAATGTCTACAACTTGATCGTTTGTAGGGAAAAAGAGCACTTCGAGAATGCAATATTGAATAATCTTTTTGATGAAGTGCATGTGTAAATCATTGTGTTTGTGGCATTGATGTTGAACTAGATATTTGGCAAGCTTTATGGCACTCTGATTGTCACACCAAAGTGTGGTTGGATGTTGTTGCTAGAATCCAAACTGTAAAAGGATTTGTCAAAGCCACAAGGCTTCTTGACTTGCATTAACTATTCATTGGTACTTTTATTATGTTGAAGAAAGAGCAATATCTTGTTTCTTCTTACAATCTCGAGTGACAGGCCCAGAATCGAGAGTGAAAACATAACCTATAGTATACTTTTGATCATTAGAGTCACTATCCCAATAAAAATCAGTGAAACTGACCAACAAAGATGCCCCTTGAACTATACTCTATTCCAAGCTTAATTGTACCTTAGATATACCAAATTATTATGTTTTCTACTTTATAATGGATCTCATGCAATGTTTTCATATACTAGGCAACAAGACCAGCATCAAGGGAAATACCAAGATGGGTAAGACTCAATATAAAAGGATACCAACCAACTGACGCTACAAAGTGGCATCTACTTTAGGTGTAGTATAGGTGGCAACAAGTTGGACTCCATACTAGAAGAGATATGGGGTTGTCTTACAATCTTCCATGCTAAAGTGGTGAAAAAGTTCACATGCATACTTAGACTAGGAAAGGGAAATTCATTCCTTGGTTTGCAATACTTGGAGGCTAAGGAAATAATGCAAATAACCTAGATCTGTCATTTCAAATTTCTTCTTAAGGATGGATTTCACATGGTTTAAAATTTCAAGGTCACTACCAATGAGAATAAGGTCATCAACATAAAGAAAAAGTGTTATGAAATGGTTGGTTGCTTTCTTGGTATGGACATTAGGGTTAGAATGACATCTAGGAAACTAGTGTCACGAAGAAAGCTATCCATTTTATCATACTAATATTGAGGATCTTGATTAAAACCATAGAGATATTTGTTAAGGAAAAAAACAAGGCTAGAGTCATTATGAACATAGCTAGGAGGTTGTTCGATGTAAATTTATTCTTTCAAATCCCCATTCAAGAAGCTTGATTTCACATCCATCTGATGGACCTCCCATTTATGTGAAGCGATAAGGGATAGAAAAAGGTGGATGGAATTCATTTTGGATATGGGGGGGAATGTTTCATTATAGTCAATCCCTTCAACTTGAGAAAATCCTTTGGAAACTAATCAATCCTTATGTCTTTCAACACTTCCATCTAATGCATACTTAGTTATATACACCCATTTGCATATGAAAATTTGTTTTCCTTTGAAAAGAGGTACAAGATCCTAATTATCATTCATCATTAAGTACATATATTCTTCATTCATTTCTATGTCCCGATATGGATGGACAGAATCTTTTGCAAATGTTTATGGATCATGAGTCTTTGAAACTTGATCCAAAAGAGAGGAGGGTCACTGGAACTATGAACATGTATGACATTGATCTGTAGGACCATCAACATGATCACCAACTATTTTTCATGTTGTATGGACTCATTCAAGAAGCAATGTTGATGGTGCAAGTTCATTTTCAATGGACCTGACTAGAGGAAGGAAAGAAGGAATATGTGGACTTTCATCCTCACAGTTGTCATCATATGAAGAAGAAACCAAAGTAGGATCATTAATATAAAAGTTGGGAATAGAATATGGTAGAAACACCAAAGATGGCTCATAGTCCGAAGATGGCACAAATGCTAAATTAGGCTCGTAAGTTGAGAGACATTCATCAAACTTAACATATCTCCTAATAATATTTCATTAGAATGGGGTTGAAGAAGCCTATAACCTTTTACATATTCACAATTTCCAACAAAAATGCACCTCTCACTTTTAGGCTATAATGTTTTCCTTTTATCATCAAGAAAGTGAGCCCATGCTTCACTACCAAACACACAAAAGTGGCTTACATCTGGTTTAATTTTACTACATGCTCCTTCTAGTGTTATATTTTTTAAAGCCTTTTTGAGAGTGTGATTGACTATGCAATTGGCACAATTAATGGATTCTAGACAAAAATGAGGACTTACCCTTAGTCTATTGGATGATACAATTTTTCATTTCCTTTAATGTGTGATTGTTTCTCTTAGCAACACCATTTTGTTGTGGTGTATATGGAATAGTATTTTTCATCTCAATGTCATATGTAGTGCATTAAGTTGTAAAAAAAAATTAACATATTCACCTCCATTATTTGTTCTTAACTTCTATAGTTGATGTCCAAATTGTTTTTCTACAAGGACCTTGTAGGCCAAAAACATATCAAAATTTTCACTCTTAATTTTTAACAAATAATCCCAAGTGCATATGGATAAGCCATCAATGAAATTTAAGAAGTATTTGAACCCATATAAAGAAGGAGAAGGAAACAAACCAAACAAATCGCTATGAACAATCTACAAGGGGGGAAAGGTGTGTTAAGGTTTAAGCTATTATTAGAGTTCTTTGCATTTCACTAGATAAAAATAGCATAAGATAGGATCACTGAGAAATACACAATCACAAGAGACACATCATTTATCCTAGGA
>ML780732.1:851494-880800 GCA_009831015.1 Picea engelmannii
GATCCATCTTCATCTATGCATTCTCATCAAGGACAATACATATTATATTACATAAATCATCAGTCAATCAATCCTTTGACATCAATCAATCACTTGACATCAGTCAATCAAACCATTGGCATCAATGACAACATGATCCAACACAGACAAGTGCTTATATAATCAAATATTTTTAAAATTCATTAAATTAGTGGAGAAATATTATTTCTTTTCGGTACTTTTGGTCCTTTTATAATTTTGAAGTCTATAACTATGACTAAACATTTTGATGTGATTAGTAGTTTCTAAAGTGTAGGATGAAAAATGGTAGGCATATAGATGGTATGGAAAAAATGGACTTGGGAAGTTACTGGTTAATACTTTTTATTGTATTTTGTGCTTTAACACATGAAGAGTGTGTTCTATATTCTCTCTTGAATCTAAAAAGTGATTTTTTCTTTAAAAAAAAAAGGTTTTACCACCTTCACAAATGTATCATTTTGTCCAAATATCCTTTCTTTTCTTTAGAGATTAATATATTTGATATCATCATTTATTATAGGAAATATGAAAAAAAAAATGAAAAGATGAAAAACTTTAGCTGCATTCCATGTCACACTCTAAAAGTCAATAGAAATGTTCCAAATTTAAAAAGAGGTGCATATTGTCTTGGAGGGAAAAACATGTTGATGTTTTTTTTTTTTTTTTTCCATGTATTTTTATTTATCTATGTGTAGGTTTACTAAAAGTATTAAGTGTGGATATTAATTGGATGAAAAATTAAATTATAAACCCAACAAATACCCACACTAAATACTTTGATTAAATTTACATAGAGATAAATAAATAAATAAATCATGAAAATGTTAGTTCTTTGTTTCAGTTTTGATGGGATTTTAAGAATATAAAGAAATATTGTAAAATAAAATTGGCACAAAATAAATAATTTAGTATTTGAAGATAACTCCACATAAGATTTCCATATTTCAACAATAAATATTTTCTAGTATTTGAAGGTGATTTCACACAAAAACGTATTAAAACATGGTGGGATTTTTTAATTTTTTTTAATTAAAAAGGTTCATTAAGAGGATGGGAAGTGTTAAATCATGATTAATTATTATTGAATTAGAATGTGACACTTGGATATTATCTATATAAATGTGTTTTTTTAACCTTATTAATTCAGAGATTTGACATCATTATATTAAATATTATTGGTTAAAATTAAGAATTTGTTTTAGTTTAAAAAATATTTCGAGACTGATTATTGACCCCAAAATTACCCTAATGAAATTCTATAAGTGAAGGCCTCCTCTTACCATTTTAACAAGTTCAATTTATGCAAGGTTATGATACTAGTTTTTTTTTGCCTAGGTTTCAATACCACTTGCTTCCATTCTTGATAGAATTTACTTCATTTTTTTTAATTCTTGTTATCACTTCACTTCCACTTCGCTACTACCATAAATCGCATAGTGATGGAATAATCCTATAGATATTTTTATCTAAAAACATTACTATACTATCAATTGGGATTCATGAGTGGTTGTGTTGCCCAAATTTCCTCTCCATTGTCTGTTGTTATTTCTTGGATGCATGATCATGCACTAAATTTTATGGTACTTTGTATTATTCTCATGACCACCATCATTTTGGATAGGTAAATTCACTATACTATCATATAGGCTTAGAATTTCCCACTACAATGGTCCATCTACATATTTTTCCACCCCATATCACTTTGGGATCATCCCCATCGAATGTTGGTGCGATAACCCATTCTTCTTCTTTATTTGTGCACATGTCCAATGACAAAACTCCATCTTTCATGAGTTTCCCTAGTTTAGCACTTTTTTTTTCATTCTGACACCCATTCATGTTATTCCCATTACAATCAATAATATTTGTATTCCATTCTTGTACCAAGACTCTCATGTTTCATTCTTATCATTCGTTTCCATCTATCCATGGACTCGCATGTTATTACAATTTGGTTTATTGTTGACATCGTAATATTAAATATATCCCACTAGTGTTGTTGAACCCATTATTTCACCTCATTCGCATGTCAAAGATACCTATACATGTAGGCCCCCATCAACCACCCTTTCCAAGGATACATACCTATATTCCCACCCTAATTGACACACATCTTCACTCACATTCCCTACCCATCATTTATAACCACTTAGATATATATAGATAGATAGATAGATAGATAGCACTAGTGTTGTTGAACCCATTATTTCACCTCATTCACATGTACAAATACCTCTACATGTAGTCCAACATCAACCACCCTTTCCAAGGAGACATACCTATATTCCCACCCTAATTGACACACATCTTCACTCACATTCCCTACCCATAATTTAGAACCACTTAGATACATTTGGAATTTGTGGGTAGGGAATATGAGTGAAGATGTGTGTCAATTAGTGTGGAAATATAGGTATGTCTCCTTGGAAAGGGTGGTTAATGGGGGCCTACATGTAGAGGCATATTTAACATGTGAATGAGGTGAAATAATGGGTTGAGGCATTTTGTGTTTTTGTGTTATATATATATATATATAACAAAAAACAAAAAATTCCAAAAACATAAAAAAAAATTCAAAACACCAAAAAGGGAGAAGGAAACTAAATTTTTTGTATTGTCACCAAAGTTTTGCACCATACCACATCTCTTCATCAACATAAGTAGATATTAGTGTCTCCCTTATTCAAAGCATCATTATTGTGTCACCTCGTCCTATCTAGTTTTAGGCCCCATTTGGATTTGAGACCCATATTGCATGATCCATATTAATTTTCCATCATGGCCTTGAATTTCTCTCAACTCATCCTTTTGAGTTTTTCACATGGTCATTGAGCCACACTCATGCATTCAATATGCCCTTGTCTCTTTCTATCCCCAGTATACCCTTAGAATTACCTGCCTCCCACCCTTCATAATGACATCTGATTATATTATCTCATTATAGTTAATGATCATTTTCCAGGTGAACCATCATTTATTCTACATTCAAGGGAAGTAATGTTTTGGATACCCTTCATGCCATCATCCCGTTGTGTCAAGCTCAATTCCTTATTATTTATTAATGTCCGTTATGCCTCATCATGGTTTACATTGAATCACCATTATCATTTTTCCAATAGATCTAGTGCTATCGACCACAACACAATTTCTCTAGGGGTTTGATTTAGGGGGCCAATACCTTGGTTGTTTCTTTGTGGAAATTTCAAAATTTTTAAATTTTAAACACTTCAAAAATTCCACCTTATTTACTCCAGGTTCCCCAAATCAATTTCATTGAACTTTTGGCCTTATGGTTGAATCTTAAATATAAATTACAACTACAATATACTTCACTTGTCTTCAACCAAATCACTAGGAAAGCTCAAGAAAATAGATGCTAAAAATATGTACTTGAAGGGTGATTAAGGGATTTTTCCCCTGTGATTATGGGTCGTAATCACAGCAGAGCAAGACCAAGTGAAAAATATAATTGTCTCCCCACGGTGACAAACACACAGAAATCAAAGAAAATAACTACTTTATTTAGGAGAAGGTAGGGATAGAGAAGAGAATAGATGGTGCACCTTATTCTCCCGTTTGATGTCTATCCTCACTCCAATTCACCAAAGAACCCCTGATCTTCCACTGGAATTGACCTACAAGACAGATCCACAACTAGGGTTGTGACAAAAGTAGTTATACAATTATAAACATGTGCATATAATATGTCAGATGCAAAGTAAGCATACAAATAAATGTACAATAAAGACAAATTTAGGGGAAAACAAGCTCTTACAACATATGAAAGTATGACTAATTTCCATGGCCATGAACAATACACAGTGGATCCATGTGATAAATATGAGTAGCAAGCATGTCCATGATTAAGACATAGTGGATCCATGTCAAAATAGATCATAGCCACGAATAAGACACGGTGGATCCATGTCAAAGTAGATCATAGCCTTGAATAGATACGCAGTGGGCCTATGTCTCAAAATCTAGAACAGAGGACATATGGAACCAAGAGAATGAACAAGTTGATCCTCTACAAGTACTAATGTCTGTGAGGTGGCACCATATGAGTCGAGAAGGAGCACAAAAGAGGTAGTGTGTGTACTTCACCTGAAGTCTTAAAAATGATCCGTCGTGGTACAAGTCTACACTATGTGAATAGATGAGCCGATGTTGAACATATTGAGACATCGTTTGATTATTGGTCGTTAATGTATATCGTTAACAAATCTGAGACAACCCACTGATAATGATGAGGTACCATGGTACTATCTAACAAGTGTGAATAAATGATTTGGAGTTGAACACCTAGTAGAAACTATCAAGAAGTGGACATTGATGTATTCCCATTTTCAATAGCGAGGGACCCTGCCACTGATGACTGCAATCCCCAAGGTACCAAACATAACTCTAGATCCCTCTCCCAAAGAAATATGTGTCGAAGTTGATGGGAGGTAATCTGTTGGAAGGAAGGAATTAAGGCATCCTCCATCATCCAGCATGAGGGGTGGCGGAACACCAAATATTTGGAAGAGATCGGATGAAGAGACTGATACGTGTTATGATGAGACTTGACTTGGGAAGGTCGACTTGCAAGGTCACAAGATAACTGAAAAATGGTTGACACATGTTGAAAACTTTTCCTTGAACATAAATCACAACACATTATGTGACCTGGGTGGCATGACTATAAACTGGGATACATTTGTGATGCAGGAGGCATCAAAAAATGCTCCATATAGTTGTAAGAATAACCAACCGGGGAAGAAAAAACTCAAAGTGAGAAAAATCTCCTAAATCTAGACTAACCCAAAATGATGAGATATTGACTCAATATTGTGCTTTGTTCAAGGGTGAAAAGACTGTTGCCAACAAAAGAGATAGGTGTTTTCCCATTCTTTTTGGTTTTTTTATTTTTTTGTCTTTTTCATGTTATAGAAGCCTGAAAAGGAATAAAAGAATGCCTATTGTACAGTGGAGGGAACGAGTGTCGTGGACAAGAAAACTAGTTCTAGAGCGCAAGGAACATACCTATGCTAAATGCAAGGAAGTATGTGTATGATAAGGACACTTGGGGAATCTTCCCTCCAGGGATAAGGTATCGAGTCACAAAGGCATAAAATGCAAGGCTGGGAACTGATAGGAATTCATATTCAAATGGTTCAACGAGAGCATGTTGAAGCCAGCATTAGGCCTAGAAGCACGAGCAGTCAATATGTAGATGCAGTTACGACACAACTTTGGAAAGTACAACTCTCCATAATGGTATTTTTCCTAAGTTTAGTCTACAAGGCTTGAAAAATAATAAAAGTGTACCAAGGACAAGTCTTCTGGTCACTGGGGATAGAGTATTCCTTTTTCGTGCATAGTCTAAACAGTCCAGAATAGGGTTAAACTTATACTGAAAGGATGCCTCTTCAAAACCTTTTTAACGAGTGTGACAAAGACATGATCACTCGGCTATATTTTCAATTTTAAGGAGTTTGAAAAGAGATTAACTATGGACTCCCTCTTCCTTTTTCATAAAGTTAGTTCCCTAAGCCTGAAAAAGTATAAAACATAACTTAGGAGAACTCTTCTATCCCGTAGACTAGAGTGTACCTTTTTCATAAGTAGTCTTGTCCAGTTCAAAAAAGGGGTAAACTTACACTGAACAGATTTTCCTTCAGTTCCATTAACGAGTGTACAAGGAAAAACATCACTCAGCAATCTTTTCAATTTTAAAGAGTCTCAAAAGAGATTAACTATGAACTCCATCGATAGGGGTCCCACGAGAAAAAGGTCAGAATGAGAAAGAGTAAGAAGTATGAAATTGAAACGCAAACTCATGGCAGGACTAAACCAGGACCCCCAAGCCTAAAGACAAACTTGCAGCATGAGTGCTAGAAAACAAAAGGATTATATACTAGAGCACCCATGGAAGGTAGGCTCTACCATCAATTGAATTACTTTTTGAAGCAAAGAGAAAGGTTTCATCGTTCGTTAATGGGGTTGACCCTAGGTTGGAACAGTAAAGGTAACTAATAATGCAAAGTTTTGAGTGGAAATGCATCCTAACCTAAATGTCGGTTAAAAATACATTACCTTCCCAGAGTCTTGAAAAATACTCGTTCAATCAATGATAAGTGTACCGGAGATAAATTCCTAAGACCTGCAAAAATGAGATAATGCTACAAAAAATTGGCCATTAGTTGAAAATTTTGAGAAAATCAAGAAACTTTAGAAAGTGGGTTTTCAAAATTTTACTAAAATTTGTTATAATTACCCAATTACTATTCTATTTTTACCATTTCACCCAAAAAATTACCAAATTGACCAAACCCTTGGAGATAAAAATCGTGAAAACATGGAGCTTGTAGCAACTCCACCACTTTCCACCCCCAAAAAGTAAGTAAATCATCATTGTCTTGCATTTCAATTCATCCTTCTATCATTTTTTTCAAAATTTCTCACTTAAAGTTACTTTTAAAAATCTGTGTCTGCGTATGCGCGGGTTGCCTTAAGGAAACCTGTGGATGTTTGTAATTGGTGAAAACACCAATCACGGATATCCATGACTATTCTAAAGAAAAGGTGTGGATGCGCAGAAATGAATTTGAAAAATAAAAACTAACTCAAAAACTCTCTTGAAAAATGATAGGATGTCCATCCTCTGGAGAGAATTTGAACATGAGGAGGTGGATCGAGTGGTGTTTGATAATGATGAGTCCAAGCAAGCCATGCGTGCTTGCAGCATGTACAATTTTTTTCAGGTTGAAAACATGAGAACCCAAAGGATATTATTGAATCTCCTAATTAGCTATTGGAACATGGATGCAGAGGAATTTATGCTTGCCAGACAGTATTTGACTATCTCGGTCAAAGATATTTAATTCATTACTAACTTATCGAGGAGAGGGGAAGTACCAAACTTCCAATCTCGGGGAGGAGGTCAGAGCATCAATGATTTTATCGATGAGTATTGCATCGTTGGCACTGAGAAGAGTGGATCGCAAGTGTCAATTAAACAAATAACCAACTTGAGCCTCAAGGTCATTCTCTTCACCTTGGTTCGGATCGTGGGATCCAACTCTTTAAACTTGGAATTGGGGGAAAAGATGCATTATGGGGTTGAATTCCTACACCCTACGATGTATGACTTGAGTACCACTATGTTGAAAAACATGAAGGCACAAGCAATAGACTGAAAGCTTGGGAAAGAAAATAACTTATGCTTCGTGAGTGTCATGTGTATTTTATTTTTTGAGTGAGTTCCCATGTTGAGCCCACATACACATATATGAGGACACTTGCAACCATGGTCAGCCATGGTCCGTTGGACTGATCTTATATCTCCTTTAGGAGGTGGAAAACTTTCCAACCCCTTCGATGACTACTTATTTGGTTGGTGGAAGCGACAAACTCCCTTTATCGAGGATTACCCATATGCAGGTATCGACTTCACCATCGATCCAGATGTCATCATCCCTTCTGGAGATGATCTTCAGGACATAGGTAACCTTTAATTTTTGTGTTATTTAATTTTTAAATTTTAGAAAAATATATTTTAGAAAAGAGGAGGAAGGATCGAGTGACGATGCGGCTATGACTTTGCGCAGTGTGGGATGGAATTTTGAGGCTCTTATGCGCAATGTACCTATGGATACTATTGACGACCTCCCCGTCGGCATGCAGCGACATGTTGTAGGAGTACCCAAACCATGGGCCCAACTATTCCGACGTTTGGCCAACGTCGTAGTTTGTTATGAGAGGGTGCATCGACCTCATGCCTATACATACTATGTGCTCGTAGCACAATTTTGTACTTGTATACCATTATATGAATTCCAGGGGCTAGGAGGCCCCATACTTTGTACTTTGATGGATTTCATTTTGATATATATATTATTTTTTGTGTGTTATAGAAATTTTGTGTTTTTACTTTGCAAAAGTATATATACATGTGTTTGTGTGTGCTTTAATTTATTCATGATACACGTGCCAATATAACACATAATTATCATAAGCATCAACGAACTCATTAGCTCTCCTAGGAACATGCTCGTAAGTAATGAACTCAAAAGAACGTTCCAGAAGACGTACCCTAAGAAAAAACCGTAATAACACTGGATCTCGAACTCGATATACACCATTAAATTGTGAAACTACCAATTGTGAATTCATGAACAAATGAAGGTGATAAATACCATAAGACAATGCATCTCGTAAAATCTCGATGAAAACGCTATATTTGGTTAAAAAATTAGTATTTTCCTCGAGATACGTACCTCCAGTGAACACTAACTGCCTATAAGGAGAATAAACCACCCATGCAGAAGATGTTAGGTGTCGATTATGGCGACTAGCACCATCAGGGAATCCGAAGTAAATCAATGACTCCTCGGGCATCTGCAACACAGCAGAAGCACATCAATCACTAACGCAAAAAAACAACAAAACGTAAACAAAGCTACGTACAATATAGACACTAAAATACAAGAGCACTAATGCTCCAACCCTCAGGGCTACACATAGTACTTCTTTAAGTAGATCCCATTTATGGGCTCTGAAAGCACATTTCCTTCAAAATCAGTGTGCTCGTAGGATCCTTTCTATAAAACATGTTTCATGAAATAAGGTCCAAACCACAGAGGGTTGAACTTTCCTGCCCCCAATATATCCTTGTCCTGGTCGTAGACCAACACAATATATCCCTTGGAGAACACCCTAGAATATAGAGACTTATCATACTGGGACTTGACTCGTTTCTTATGTGCTTAGTTCACTAAATCTGCATCGAGATGTTCAAGATAAATTAGGCGTTCTTCAAGCTGAGTCATGTCTGGAAGGAGATCGACTATTATTTTGAGTGAAGGAACTTCACATTCAATAGGAAAAAAATCTTCCACTCCATGAATGATTTGGAAAGGTGAGAAGCCAGTAGTATTTTTGACTAAGGTTCTATAAGCCCATAAGGTTGGGTAAACCATCAAGTTCCAGTTGGTCTAGGTTGAATTCATCGTTCTTCTTAAAATCATTTTTAATGATTTGTTCACGGCTTCAACCTAACCATTATCCTGGGATAGTAAGGAGATGAGTGTTCCTACCTAAACCCCAATTTTGATTCTAGTTCTGACATCATGTGGTTTTGAAAGTGACTTCTATGGTCAGTGACAATCTCTCTCGAAACCCTGAACCTAGAGATTACCCGATTGAAAATGAAGAGTGTTGTTTTCTCTCCATCATTAGAAAAAGTTGGCATAGCCTCGGCCCACTTAGTAAAGTAGTCAACGGCTACGATAATATAATGATTCCCTATAGCTGAATCCAGGTGGCATGTCATGAAATAAACCCCCCACTTGGTGAAGGGGATAACAGTGATGACGGGAAGCATTGAAGCAGGATGTGCATATATTTTCTTAGTGAAAATTTTGCATGGATGACATTTTTTGACCTCTTCAATGCAATCTTTGAAAATCATGGGCCAAAAGTATCATACGCACAAAAAAATTTGGGTTGTTTCCAACCCAGATAAGTGACCCCCACATGCTCCACTATGGAAGTCATTTAAAACAACCACTACTTCTTCGAGATTTAAATAACGCCTAAGGATCGAGTCCACCCCTCACTGATACAAAGTGTCAGCGATAATGAGGTAGTTTTTGTCCATATGGCAGATCCATCATCGCTCGTCTCTCAAGTAGTTTGGAGGGAACTTCATAGTTTGGAGATATATAAGGATATCTCCATACCACGGATCGGACGAAGAGATGAGGAAAATGTTCTCATCCAAAAATGATTCTATTATTTCATTTTCCTCGTTCTCTTCTAGAAAATCTGACATCAAATCATCAAAAACTAAAGACTTTGCAGATGCAAAGTCCAAGTCGAAATCTTGAAGAAAAACAATTCACTTGTTGTACTTCCCACCAACAATTATTCCCATCAAAATATATTGAAATGGATTGAATTCAGCAATGATGGTTGTCTTTTGTAACAGAATGTAATGTTAGAGTCGTTGGATAGCATGAAAATATGCCAGTGCTAGTTTCTCCACAAGTGAATACCTAATTTCACGACCCATGGGAGAGCGTCTCAAGTAATATATGACATGCTCTTGGAGCTCATCATCCTCCTGAACTAGAACGATGTCGATCGAAGACTTTGTTTCTACCAAATACAAAAAATAGTCTTGATTGTAATTTGGGGGACTCAACAATGGAGTAGAAACCAACGCCTTCTACAAAGAATCAAAAGAACTTTGTGCAGATTCGTCCCAACAAAATGGGACCCCTTTCTATAAAAGGCGCATAAATCCGTTCATTATGTTAGCATATTTCGGAACAAAACACCTAAGAAAAATTTTATTTCCTTGTAGGCTCTGAAGTTGTATGATAGTGCACGGGGAGGCAACTGAGTGATTGACTCAAACATCAAAGGGTCAACCATGATCCATTTTTTCGAAATGATGAATCCCAAAATATGACCAGAGTTCACATAAAAAAAGCACTTGTGTGGATTCAATCGGATCCTATAGAAATGACAAAGTTTGAAAACTAAGTGGAGGTGTAATAGATGTTGGGATATCTTGCATGAGTGAGTTGTGAGATCGTCTAAATATGCCTCCACTATTTTCTTCAAGTCACGAAAGGAAAACATCATGGCTCGTTGGAATGTTGCACCATCATTTTTAAGACCAAATGGCATTTTCCTGTAAGAAAACGTACCCCAAGGACATATAAAGGTCATATTTTGTTGGTCTTTTGGACGAATTTCAATTTGGTTGTAGCCGAAAAAACCATCCATAAATGAGAAAATATCGCTCCCCTCACACTCATCCAAGATCTAATCAATTAATGTTGTGGGGAAGTTATCCTTAGGACATGACTTATTCAAGTCCCTAAAATTCATGCAAACACGGATTATGCCCTGCTTATTATCGACAGGAATAGGGTTGGAGACCCATTTAGTAAGGGGACATGGTAGATGAAGCCTACATTGAGTAGATTTTCAAATTTATCATTTATTATCACCGCCTTTATTGGGTTCATAGGTCTCAACTTCTAACGAATTGGTTTTACATTTTCATAGGTTCTAATCTCATGTTGAACTATTCGAGGATCAATGTCGAGAATTTTCCTGCAAGACCATGTGAGCACATCTTGAAACTCCTTAAAGAGTGTCGTATATTGAGTGATCTCGTCTTATGAACATTCTACTCCTATAAAGATGTTTTTAACACTTTCATAATTTCTATAAAAATTAACTGGGATCGTTTTTGATATGTTAGACATGTTTCCCTAGACATAGAAACAATATCTAGCCAAAGGATTGACCACTCCATCAACACTTCCAACCAACACTAACTTGAACTCTCGACTCTCAGGAAGGAAAAATGATCCATGATGTCAATCCTCCCATGGCCTTTCATCTCCGATCATCGCCTCAATAAATACTTCATCTAAAGGCAATACGGTCTCTAAACAGTATTGATATTTCGAAGATTTTTTAGCCTAGATAGGCTCAGGAAAGATAGCATCCTCCTTTGTAACCATTGGATTCTGATCTGGGTATGTTGTGACCTATTGAACATCTTGATAAGCTAGCTCAGCATTAGAAAGGTTTGGCCATCCCATCATGAACTAGACTGTCGACCACACTAGATGGTGAGGGAAGGGTCCATGGGTCTTTTATATACGACGTCCTAAATGAAGTGACCCTATTAACTAGAGTAGCATGAATTTAGGAAATCAGTGCAAGGATATCAAAATATTCCATGATCGAAGGGTGCATCCCACAATCGATGCTCTCAGTGGTCGCCTGATAGTTTTCAATCCAAGGGAAAGTGGACCGAGGATTGGCTATCACATCAGAAATTTTGGACACCACTTGATCGATAGTCACAATCCTTCCCTCATGGGGAAAGCATATAATTTGAAAAATTTTCGAAACGATAGTTGTCGTGGAATATGTCCAGTTTCTTCCTAAAAAGAGATTATAGTCGAGTGACGCATCGACTACCTCAACCTCAACGCAAACAGACTTTCCCCCTAGTGTAACTGGACACGAAGGAATCAAATCATTTGGTCGAAACAAACGTCTGTTGAAAGCAATCAAGAGTGTAGGGGAAGGGGTAAGTTTAGGAGAACCAATGGATTTCCAACTTGACAAAGACATCACACACATGGAATCTCCTTCATCAACGATGGTCCTATTTTCTAAGATATTGCTGCAAACAACCCCAATATGAAATTCCACGTGATATGGAAGGCGTGGTTGCACATCAGTAGCATCAAACTTGATAACGAGTTGACTAGAAGAGTCTACATCTCCTATGGTAGATAACAACACAGTACGTTGTGAGGAGAAACTTTGGAGAACCTCCAAAGAATACATAGCACAAGGCGTTTGAGCCAAGTCTTCCACAACTGAATAATTGGGAGTAACTCGTGAATTAGGGTTATGCATCATCCTTTCGCAAACTTCCTTCAGTATGCATGGCGCTACTTTTTTCTCAGGCCTCTCTATGTGGAGGGGGGGCTGATCCTCTGAATTTTTCTTCCCTTTCTTCGTCGACTCGAGGTTATCATATTTATTATTTATCATAGACAAGCCTACCTCTTATTTTATCTTCAAGGTGTTAAGCAATCCTACAACTACTTTATATCCATTAGAGGGGGGACACTCGAAGTGCCCCCTTGTGGGTTGAATTTATAAGATCCAACTTGCAAGTTATGCCCTTACGGAAAATGGTTTTGTAACATAGCAAGTTGTTTTTATTGATTCAACTTGATAAGTCGTTGGGCTTCTTCCATTCACAGGCATTGGTGAATAAGTTAATCATCATCACAAAGCTTACAAGGAAATTTCACTTTCCTCTTCTCATCCTTTTTCCCTTCATCATTTTTATCCAACTTCTTGTTATTACCCCCACCACCTTTCTTACCCTTTCCTTTTCACTTATCTTCGGGTTGTTGAGGACCCTTTGAAGTCTTCATTTTCACTAAATGTACATCGAAATACTAGGTGGCAGAGGTGGTCGAGCCAACGGCTGGACCGGTCGTAGGTTGTTGAATGGAATTTTTTTGCATCTGACTAATGGTCGGGTTTATGGATTTTGTTTGTACAGAACCCACTATAGCATCGGCATGTGGCTTGGTCTTGGTATTTTCCAAGTTAGGGGTTGAACATGGAACATTCAACATAATATCATAGAGCATGCATGACTGAGAGTATATAAGCTCTAATTGTTATGCACTAAAGATCGCTTATTACTATGAAAACACTCCCTACGCTGCGATGTATTTCGAGATATACAGGAGTAAGGATTTCAAGAACCATTCGAAGAGGAACTCTAGTGGGACCTACCTGAGAAAAATTGTTTTCCTCGAGAAACATGTCGTATTTTTTCCTCATTTTTTATGTCACCTCGATTTTCTTGTCCATTGTTGGGAAGTTTTTCGACACATGATTTTTGTCGATGGTTTTCTATTTTTGGTTAGGGAATTATGGTTTTTGACTAATCCAGGTCATTGGGTTAGGGTTTTGGATGTCGATGGCTCCTATATGTATATTGTATTGTAAATAATGTATCACTATGAATGAATATAGAATATGTTGGTTTTCCTAGTTTGGGTTTCTAGGGGAAAAATATCTATGTAATGTGTGTATTTTCCATCGTATATTTTCTTTTCTTTTATTGAAAATGTGTTTACAGTAAAATATTGTACTAGGTTAAAATCTACATTTGGTATCAGAGCTTTGTTGTCTTAAGGGGGGACGCCTTTGTGGTCAAGGGTTTGGCTCAGGACTGTGATAAGCCTTGTTAGAGTGAGAGATCTATGGTATTGATTTTTCAGGTGAAAATAAATGGAAAGTAGTTCGAAAATGAAGATCGAGAAGTTAAGTGGGAAAATTTTTAAGCTATAGAAGCTCAAGATGGAAGATAAGTTGGTGGACATAGATAGGTGGATCATGGTGGATCCAGGTACTGCACCTACAGGAACTTTAGCAGATGACTCGAAAAAGTTGGATCGGAAGTCAAAGAGCACAATCTGACTGTGTCTCTCAGATTCAGTATTACGGAATTTGTCAGAGGAAGCTACAGCCAAATATTTATGGGATAATTTTGGGAAGTTGTATAATTCTAAGTCCCTAGTAAATAAACTATTCCTGAGAAAGAAGTTGTATAACTTGAGGATGAGAGATGGAGACTCGGTTGCAGAGCATTTGAATGCCTTCAACATTATGGTAATTCAATAAGTATCTTTTGAGATTAAAATTTCACATGAAGATAAGTGTATCATTTTATTGTGCTCTTTACCAGACTCATGGGATATTCTGGTTGTGGCCACATCTAGTAATACAATTTCCTTAAAGTTTGATGAATTGGTCTCAACCTTGTTGTCGGAGGAGATGAGATGGAAGAACATGGAAGGACAGAGAACAGATGAATTATTTGCAAGAGGACGCTCCCAGGAAAGAAATAGATCTAAGTCCTCAAGTGGGAGATCTAATTCTAAGGGAATATCTAAGTTTCTCGAAATGTTTGTAAAGGTATGTTGGAGATGTGGAAAATAAGGGCACTAAAAGAAGTAGTGTAGATCCAAAGTTGAGAAAATAATGGATATGAAGAATATCATTCTACAGAAGAAAAGACCTCCGAGGAAGAAGGAGGGAATGTGTACTTGTCTTCTTCAACCACACATGCAGATCATGAGGCATGGTTGGTTGACTTAGGTGCATCCTTTCATATGACTCCCCACAGGGAGTCATTCTGTGAATATGAAAGGTTTGATGAAGGTAATGCTTTCTTAGGTGATGACTCGACAACGAGAATCATAGGTCGAGGAAAATTCAAGTTGAGGCTCATAGATGGAAGGATTACAACACTACCTGGTGTTCTTCACATCCCAGGATTGGCCAAAAATTTTATTTATGTGAGCAAAATGGACGATGCAGCGATAAAAACAATATTTGAAAAGGAAACCTACAGGATGGTTCGAGGAGAAACGGTATTATTGAAGGGAGTTCGGTTTGAACTCTGTATAAGCTGCAAGGAAGCACTATTAGTGATGGGTGTAATAGTTCCATTGTTCCTAATATTGGAGTTGAATAAGAAATAACTCCTATAGTCTCTGGAGAAAAGGTTGGGATGTGGCATCAAAGACTGGGGCATATTGGAGAGAAAGGTCTTCGACTACTACACGGTAGAGGTATGGTTGAAAGTATGTATAAATTCTCTCCAGATTTTGATTTCTATGAACATTGTGTATATGGGAAGCAGAATCGGGTAAGATTCCCCTCTGTTTGAACGAGGGAAGAAGGAATTTTACAACTAGTTCAAAGTGGTGTGTTTGGACCTGTGTCGATTCCATGTTTGGGAAAATCTGTGTACTATGTCTTATTTATAGATGACTTCTCAAGGAATACTTGGATATATTTCCTCAGGAAGAAATATGAAGTATTTGACAGGTTTAAAGAGTTTAAGGCTCTTGTTGAGAATCAAATAGAGAAAATAAATAAGGTGTTGAGGACAGATAATGGCAGAGAGTTCTGTGGTAATGAATTTGAAGAATTTTGTAAGAAGTGCGATATAGAAAGGCAGAAGACTACTCCATATACACCTCAGCAGAATGGAGTTGCAAAAAGGATGAATAAGACGTTGATGGAAAAAAGTAAGGTGCATGCTCAGTGGTGTCAGGTTAGGGAAAGAATTTTGGGCAGAAGAAGTGGGTATTGCATGTTACCTGGTCAACAGATCACCCTCATCAGCGTTGGATGACAACACTCCACAAGAGGTATGCACTGGTAAGAAACCTTCTCTCACACATCTCAAGGTATTTGGTTGTGAGGCCTATCTTCATGTTTCAAAGGAAAACGGGAGTAATCTAGATAAGAAGGATGAAAAGTGTATATTTATTGGCTATAAAGATGGTCTCAAAGGTTATAATCTTTGGAACCCATAAACTAAGAAGTTTGTGTATAGCCAAGATGTGGTATTTAGAGAAATGAAGGATTTTTTTAAACATGAATTCCTACCAAGTAAGGAAGAACCAAAGAAAATAGAGTTTGATTTAAAGGATGATGAATCAAACTCTACAGAAGAACAGGAATCATAAGAAGAATATCCTCATACTACATTATTGAGGAGATCAGTTCGAGAAAGAAGGCAACCGAAAAGGTATACTCCATCTGATTCTCGTTCAAATTTTTCTTTGTCTATTATTGATCATGATCCTAGAACTATCAGGGAGGTACTGGATTCAGAGGATGGAAAACTATGGAAAAAGGCCATGGATGAAGTGTTAGAATATAATGGATTTGCTTGTTTTACCATTGAAAATATCACTATTGTCACCCAAACATAGGCCGAAGGCACCCTCCAAGCACCTTAACCTTGACAGATAATCACTCCTGAAGAAAAACCTAGGCTAGATAGCCAAACAAAGGGTAGCGCACCTTTCCCCAAGGATAGAGCACCAACAAGAGATGATCAGATAGTCCAAACCCTAGCCAAGAGAAAGTCCAAGCCAAAACCGATCTTCTAGCTGCTACAGCTGCAATGGAAGCTCTCCTCAAACCCATGCACAAAATTGGGCACTGCAATGCACACAAGTGTTGCTCTGCAATTCTGAGACTGCCTGCCAGAATGAATACTAGCCTCATGTATTTATAGTAATTCTGGAAAACTGCCTGGGCTGACTTCTCATTCTGGGTATCTGTCTGTTCAGTATATATTATTTCTTATGGCCGACTTCTTCTCTTGGAGGCTAATAACCTAATATAAATTATCTTCTTGAGCCGACAAGTCTCCTAGGGTTATTATCCAACTCATTAGGGTTTCTTCTTGCTTCTCGGAGTATTCTATTCTCGTCAGGTTTACACATGGAGGTAAATACCTCCCACATCTACCATAATATCAACACTCCCTCCTAGCTATGGAGGTATTACAGGTAATGGTCTTTAGCACAAAACATACCATTCACCCGGTAGCATCAACATAGTCATCTAGACTATCTCATGACTAGATCATAAGAACCATCATCACCATCAATGTCATCAGTTGCATCATCTCTCGAAACCATACTCTATCTGAGTAATTAGACATGATTCTCACTCCACAGAGTGACACAAGATCTATTCTTCTAATCTAGAAGAATAAATGTTTTGAACCATTTTTTGTCTGGGAAAACTCTGTTCATTGATTATCCATCTAGCTGATAATCAATTTCAACACTGTTGATAGTCATCAAGGCAATCAGAACAATATCATTCAATATAACACAATTGTGTCTATCCGTAGTAGTACACAACTATAATCCAATGGTACACTACCACACCAAGTAGCACATGGGTACTTGATCAGTGACGTATAGTCACAAACAGTGGAACACATCCACCACAGTAGTATACATCTATTGTCTTCATAACAATCATCTGATATCAACCTGCATAGAAACAATGTTATGATATACAATTGAATCATCTGGGCCATTATTCCACTCACATCTGTGAGATATCGGAAGAGCATATGCCCTTAAAAGGTAAGACATCAATGATGAGATATCTGGACTATTCTTTTCAAGCAAGGAAGAAAAATTGTTCTAATTTTTTAGCCTGGACCATTCCCCACCCTGGGCCATTCTTTCTACACTAAACAAAGTGTAACCTGGAGAGAATGAATCCTCCCTAAGAAATATTTGTCCCCAAATGCTGAAACTGGACCATTCCCCACCCTGGGCCATTCCTCCGCCACTAAAAAAAGTGCAACCTGGAGAGAATGAATACACCCTAAGGAATGACTGTCCGAACCATTTCCCATGTTAACCACGAGAGGAAAATACTGTCCCATACCAACCTCCAAAACAGACCATTCCTCATGTTAACCACAATGAGAAATAGTTGTTCGGTGAGGCGAGCCAATCTTCTTGAGTAACCCTCAAGAAGAGAGACTTCCCTAGACCACTTCCCATGTTAACAACAATGGGAAGTCGTTGTCTATGGTACATTAGCAGTCTGGACCATTTTCTGAACTGGAAAATGTATGTCCGTCAAAAATCTCAATCCACTTTCCAAACTGGAAAGAATCTACTCATCCTGGACCATTTTTCGAACTGAAAAATGATTGTACATCAATTAATAATACATCAGTGCTCCCTCCCAACCTGGGAGTCATCTCTTCCTTTTTCAATAAGGAAGTCATCTCCATGAGCTCCATCTTGAGTATGAAAACTCTTTCATCTTGGATAGAAGCTTTACCAAAATGTCTGCTTATCTGCTCATCTGTGGAGATATGTATTGGAGAACCACTTTTCTCCTTTCTGGACTTTATCACGGATAGTGTAATGCTTGATTTCAGATGTACTTCGGTCTGGAACATTGGTTTTCTCTGAAGTCTTCATGTATCTCTGATCAATAAAGTATATCACTGTTGGAAAACTGGAACATATCCATGTGGAACTTCTTCTATCATCATGATATCTGATCTTTTGAGTAACCATCTTGATACAATATCTCTGTTATAGAAGATCTTCACCACGCTTTTGTTGTGCACTGGAGGTTCTCCACCAAGTTATCTTCTTCCATCTGCATACAAGGGTCTCTTTCTGGTATGATTCAAAGTCTTAAGGTTGCTCTTCATACGCTCTCTATTCAATTTCTCTGAAGGATAGTCTTTGCATTCATCTTGATGTAGAACTCCAACCTATCGATATTGCAAATGATATAATGACTTATGTAGAGGTATGTATAGTTTACTAGAACAAGTAATCATCATAGTTTTCTCCATCCATCTGGGAGAACCTCTAGTTCTAGATATTGCAATGCTTGCATATCCCAACTTTCAGTTCCTCTGCTTGATTTTGTTTATTGAGTTCATATTAGGTTGGTAATCTTGTGATTCTTAATACAGTGACTGGTTGTTCAGACTTCTCTTCTTTCTTGGAATCTTCATGTTCTTCCTTATGTTTTTCTTTAGTTCTTGGGTCCATGGAGTTTCTTATAGATTCCATGCCCTAAATATTCCACTTCTTTCTTTCATCATAGGATCATGGATCTGGATGGACAACCAGGGATACTTTAAGGCTTATCTTCAAAGAATAATTCTTTTGAGATGGAACTGAACACGTATTGTCTTTCATGGCTACTACCATGGATATATACGTCATCATCTTCAATAGATCATAGGATTAGATCCCTCCTAATCCTTGATTCATGTATGAGTGATAGTCGGATCCCTCCCTCTAACAGAGTCCACGCTTCTGTCTGCATCCTTATTCCCTTCTTCAAAGTGTTATAAGTCGTTCTCCAATTTCTTTCTGTCTTTGCTTCTTCTAAGTCTCTTTAGGATTGATCCTGATTTTGGCTTATCTTGTAATAGATTCCACATGATTTGTTTGATGTATTTCATCCGTTCATGTGTTTTATCTAACTTGTATAATGATAGCAATCCTTATCTTGTTGTTCTTCCATAGGTATAGTTCTTCTTGGAACACATTATCTTCTAAGAGATAGATATACAATATATGTGTAGAGACTATGCAAACAAGATATGTACAAGAACTAAGAAGAGTATTGTTACCTTCAGAAGAAGAAGTCTCTTTCATCCTACTTAGTCTTCTTTGTAGGTTTCTTTTCTTCGGCAATTGATGCTTCGTGTGTATCCTTCCTTTTCTTAAGCTTGGGACAATGGTTCTTGTAGTGACCATACTTTCGATAGTTGAAGCATTGTATTTATGAAATGTCTTTCTCTTGATTTGGCTTCCTCCTTGAGCCAAACTTCCTTTTGTTCCTGAAATTATTGAATCTTGTTGTGAAGGCTTGATCATTGTACTTATTCTGGGGTTTCTCTTTTTCATTGATCTTGGATTCTTCTTGAGCACAACAAGTCCAAAGTTCTTCAAATGTAGGATACTCCTTCATTGTGTTCATGTTTGCGGCAAATGCATCCCACGTCTTGGGAAGACCATTGAGTACTATGTTTACCAATTCCTTCTATGAGATGATCTCTTCAATAGCTTGTAGTTTATCTCTTAATTGATATATTCTCACAAAATATGATGTTATGTTATCCTCATCATTCATCTTCATGTCACGGAGCTCATTCTTCAGACTCATAACTTGTCCAATGTTTCTGACCGAGAAGAGATTTGTTAGGGCATCGTACATCTTCTTTGATGAATCAAGATGGGAGATGTAGGGTATCAAGTGGTATTTTATATATTCCACTATGATACTCACAGAATTGATGTCACTATCTTTGAACTTCTCCATAACTACAACATCCTGTGGTTCCTTCTCTTTTCCTTTTTCAAACACTAGTTCCGCGTTCTTTCCTTTCACGATATTCAACACTTTATTCTTGGAAAGGATGAGGTTGATTATTTTTTTCCACGCTCTGAAGTTAGAAGCTCCATCTAACTTGTTCTTTGACTTCATAGAATAAGTCATGGCTGCTTTGACTTGGTCAACCCTAGATTTGACCAGAAACTCAAACTTGACGCCTTGGCTTGCTGGGAGTATCAGGAGATGTGCTAGGCTAGGGTGCACTGATCTGTCTGGAAATTAGGTCAATCCCTTCACTTAAGGTGCCTAAATGAGAGGATTAGGTTTTATGCAACTGCACCTGCTAGTAACCTTAGCGGCAGTGCTATGGTGATTGCTCCTGCTAAAAACCCTAGCGGCAGTTTTTCAACAAGCTCAATATCCTTACAGCTATGTTTCCTTCCAGTGGCTAGACTGAATGAAGGAGGTGTGGTCCCATAACCTATTAGAATATAATGGATTTTCTCATTTTACCATTTACAATATCACTATTGTCACCCAACCATAGGCCGAAGCCACCCTCCGATCACCTTAACCTTGACAGAGAATCCCTCTGGAAGAAAAACCTAGCCTAGATAGCCAAACAAAGGGTAGCACACCTTTCCCCAAGGATAGTGCACCAACAAGAGTTGATCAGATAGTTCAAACCCTAGCCAAGAGATAGTCCAAGCCAAAACTAATCTGCTAGCTGCAGCAACTGCAATGGTAGCTCTCCTCAAACTTGTGCAAAAAAATGGGCACTGCAGTGCGCACAAGTGTTGCTCTGCAATTCTGAGACTGCCTGCTAGAATGAAGATTGGCCTCCTGTATTTATAGTAACTCTGGCTAACTGCCTGGGCCGACTTCTCATTCTTGGTATCTGTCTTTTTAGTATATATTATTTCTTCTAGTCGACTTCTTCTCTTGGAGGCTAATAACCTAATATAAATTATCTTCTTGAGTCGACAAGTCTCATAGGGTTATTATCCAACTCATTAGGGTTTCTTCTTGCTTCCTAGAGTATTATATTCTCATCAGGTTTACACGTGGAGGTAAATACCTCACGCAGGTACCATAATATCAACATGAAGAAATGGCAGCCTTGGATAAGAATGAGGCTTGGGATATAGTGGAGTTATCGACTATAAGAAACCCCATTGGCATCAAATGGGTATTTAAAAAGAAGTTGAATGCAGAAGGAAAAGTGGAGAAATACAAAGCTCAGTTAGTAGCAAAGGGTTATTCCCAGGTTGAGGGAATTGATTTTGGTGAGATTTTTTATCCTATTGCCAAGTTAAATTCTATAAGATTTATGTTATTTGTTTCTACTCCGTTTGATTTTGAAGTAGAACATATGGATGTGAAGACATAATTCCTACATGGGGATCTGGAAGAAGAAATCTATATGAAGCAGCCAGAATGCTTTTTTGTGAAAGGAAAGGAGTTGGTATGCAAGCTGAAAAATTCCTTGTATGGTTTAAAACAATCACCATGGATGTGGTATCAAAAATTTTATACTTATATGCTGGGACTTGGCTTCACAAGAAGCAAAGAGGATCACTATGTGTATTTTAAATTAATTAGTGATCATTTGATTTATTTGGCCTTGTATGTGGATGACATGTTGTTGATAGGAAACAACAAGGAGATTATCCAAGATGTGAAAACTCAGTTTCCTCTAAATTTGACATGAATGATCTCGATGCTTCAAATTTCATTTTGGGAATGGAAATTAAAAGAGATCAGAAAAAGAAGAAACTCTGGTTAAATCGGAGAAAATGTGTCGAGACAATATTGCAAAGGTTTAATATGTAGGAAAGTAAACTGGTCAAGGTCCCTATTCATGTTGGTGTAAAGTTATCTACAGATCAATGTCCAAGACACAAGAAGAGGAGGAGGACATGTCTCGTTTTCCATATGTGAGTGCAGTTGGAAATTTGATGTATGTAATGGTCTATACTAGACCACACATTGCACATGCAGTGGGAATTTTGAGCAAGTACATGTCAAAACTAGGGAAGGATCATTGGACAGCAGTAAAAAGGGTTTTCGGGTATTTGTGTGGCACTGCTAGCTATGAATTATGTTACCGAGGAGGACCAGGATTGGATAGATTGTTAGACATACATGGCTTTGTGGATGCAGACTAGGATGGAGATCTAGATTGTATGAGATCTACAAGCGGGTATGTGTTTAACCTTTTTGGAAGAGCAATCAGTTTGATGAGCAAAAGACAGGATGTAGTGGAACTTTCAACTACAGAAGTTGAATACATGGCAGCCACTCATGCAAGTAAGGAAGCAGTATGGTTACAAAGATTATGTTCAGATATTGGGTTGGTACAGCAAGTTGTAAGGATAGATTGTGACAGTCATAGTGCAATTTTTTTGGCAAAGAACCTGGATTATCATTCAAATACAAAACATATTGATATTTAATATCACTTTTGAGATACATGGTTGAAGAAAAGAAAGTGTTGTCGATGAAGGTGGAATCTTTCAAGAATGTTGTAGATTCATTAACAAAATCTGTGAGCACTGATAATTTCTCTTGGTGCAGAGTATCTATGGGCATTGATGCCCTGGATTGTTGACTATGTAACCTTGTAACCCCCTGTATGCAAAGAAAACAACGAGTGGGAGAATGTTGGGTATGTTTTATATTCTTTGCACAACTAGCTTTAGTGTATGCTATGTTGCGTCGGGCATGTAGGGGGGTTTGAGGGGGGGGCGCTAGGCCCCCCCTTTTGAGGTTGTAGGGGGGAGATATCCCCCCCACACAAGGGTTCAAGGGAATCACCCCCAAGAAAAAAAAAATTACCTCGGGAAAAAGTGTCACAATTTTGCCTCGTTTTTCATGTCACCTCGATTTTCGTGTCCATTGTTGGGAGGTTTTTCGGCACATGGTTTTTCCCAATGGTTTTCTATTTTCGGTTAAGTAATTAGGGTTGCTAATTAATCCAGGTCATTGGGTTAGGGTTTTGGATGCTTCTAGCACCTATATGTATATTGTATTGTAAACAATGTATCACTATGAATGAATATAGAATATGTTGGTTTTCCCAGTTTGGGTTTCCACGGGAAAAATCTTTGTAATGTGTGTATTTTCCATTGTATATTTTATGTTATTTTATTGAAAATTTGTTTGCAGTAAAATATTGTACAAGGTTAAAATCTACATTGTCTACTCCATTCCCAAATGTGGTTGGAAATGTGCATGGTGTTGTCCTATTCAAAGTTGGTCAACAATTTTGTCTCAGCATCATACTGGAAAGTGAGTTGGAAGTGGTTTAATAAAACCATAGCTAATTCACCGAGCATCGAGTACTTCACCCTCTCAAGTTCAATATTCCATTTGGAAACGCCTCCAATAAGAGTACGCTGGAACAAAAGCAATCTGATCGAATTGTCATTTAACGAGTTGGACAAGCACCACAAGTGGAATTTTGCCACGTGCTCCTATGGGTCTTCTCCACTTTTCCCCTCAAAATTTGGGATTTCCAAGGGTAATTTATTCGAGACCACGGGAAAATGAAAATCATATCATTCATCAACTTGGACAAATCCGGCAAATTCAAAGTTTCCAGAAATAGTAACCTAGGCTGTGTGATTGCCTGATGAGCAACCTAAAAAGAAGGGCCTTGATTTTAATTGGCACCATGTTTCCAGAAATATTTTGCTAGTGAACCAGAGCTCGGGATGAATCCTTGTGGTCCCTGGTTAAATGAAGGAAAACCTCTACCTATTTGGTTCCCAAGAGGAAAATCGGGGTTACCTCCAGCGAACCCCCCATGGAAAGGAAGAAATACTGACATGGGGGTGAAATGAATGGGAAAGGGGTTTCCCCCTTGCAACATCCCTTAGAAGGGATTCCATTTTCCTTGGATAGGTGTTCTCCCCAAAGGCACCCCTGGCGAAGAAACTAGTCCTTTCCAGGGAACAGACTTACCTTGGAAGGGGTTTCCCCCTTCCGACACAGCAGACACAATAAAAGGGTTACTCTCAAACCCACCGTAAAGTGTGAATGGGGTCAAATTTGATGTCATACTAGTGGATTAGGCTCTGCTACCCATGGAATCTCCCCAACCCCATACAGGGTTAGGCCCAGAAAATGGAATAGGTCCACTTCCCATGAATGGAGATGATGGAGGGATGTGACCTCTACCCCAAGACAAGGCCTGGTAAGGAGCTTGAATGCTCCCCACACTAACACTCGATAACTAGTACGTTGGATAAGAACTCACCAATGCATTAGACATGCCCATCGATAGAATTATGTAAGAGAAAGTGTTTGTTGTTTACACAAAATATGTTTCACTTGAAACTCGAGTGGGGGTGACAACCAATGACGAAATGATACTAGTTGTCGTGGTGACAGTATATTGAACTGCATTTATCATTTTATCTTACATACTAGGAGGAAAGATCCCCCCCCAGTAATGATCGTCGAGGTGGTACTTGCAAGTGCTCCCGACCCTAACAGTGGCAAAGTGTCACCCATAATGGTCCACTGAAGGAGGATACTATCAGTAAAGTCTGATTCTGGAGGAGGGACTCATAAGACTGTAAATGGGAAAGTCGAAGGTAAAGGAGAATTAGCATGTGGAGTGAGTTCCTCGGCTCCAATATCCTCAACAATTACCTCTTTTGGTTTTAGAATGTTGACTTCTGGAGAGTTATGGTCTACGATCTCATACTAACCAACTGGTACGAAAGTGTCAGACTTATCGAGTTGACGCCTGTGAGGAGGCGGGGAAGAATTATTCCAAATCTCTTCCTCGGGTGGAAGGCCTTGAATTCTCCTCGATCTTCGAGGCAGTAGGTTGGCCACTTTGAGGGGTTATCTCTCGGTGACAAACAATTCTCCTTCCTAAGTTTGAAACTACCTTCACCAAACACACCACTAAAAAAGGCCCTAAAGACAAGACAGATACAAATATCTTTGTTAACATTTTGACTCAAGTGGATTAAGTCTTGGGACTGGAAAAATAAAAAAGTGGGCTCGAGGCCTCCCGGATGAAGGCATGGGTTGATTAAGTCTTGTGGACCAACGATTGAAGGTATGAGAAGCAGTTATCTTGACCTACACAAAACATCCTTATCTGGTGCAAGTAACCACGCTTCTCGGCGAAACCTCCAACATTACTAAAGTGCATGATACAAAATCTTCCCCGGGTACTACAGAAAACCCCTACAGTCACCTTGTGATTTACCTAGGAAGAGAAACCATGGTTACCATCTCTTAATCGATGCTCAGGGGGTATAGTTGATAGTAGGGATTGAAAGTGTGGGTAGGATAGAAAAATTTGAAGCCTCGAAAGCACCACCTCTCATGGAGGTATAGGTATGATCGAAACCTCCAATACATAATATCTCCACTACGTCCAGTCCAACGCTAGAGGGGAATCTCCTCGATTATTCTTTATGTGACCTCATGTTTAACTCCTGTGTTAGAGGAGCTTCCAAACCAACCTATACGAAAAAATGGGTTCTACACTCCCATTCTCATACACTTATGTTTTTTTAGCAGCCTTGGAGAAACTTACTCTCCAACCTACGCCAAGGTCCTAGCCTACACTTGTTGATTTACCCTAGAAAAATGAAATTTTTCTAATAAATTTTAGTTATGCACTCATTTTAATAGGATTTTCTTACTCAAAAGGGGTGTGGATGAAACTTTTGTTGATTTTTTAGACCGACTCCAAAAGAAATTCAATATAAGAACACACAATTAGTTTCTTCGAGTGAAAAACGATGCAACAACGCTTATGCAGAAAATTCTTTTTCTTTTTTGGATGAAAACAAGAGTTTAAGTGCAAGATTTAAAACACCTCAAGATGCAAATGCATGCTAGGATGCAAAACATGTACCATTGAATTCTTTTCACTTTTTAAATAAAAATGTTACCACTACCACAATGCAACTACCTGAATGATAAGTAACCACTTCTTTTCTTGCAAATGAAAGGAAAGGGTTCAAGAAATGAGAAGAAAACAAACAAACTTTTTTTTTTAATTTTTCGTATACAAAAGAAAAATAAGCACAGGAATGAAAATATATTTTTTCTTTTTGAAACAAGGTGGAAAGTGGGAAAAAAGATAGAAAGAGTTTAGTCAAGACAACACTAAAATGACGGTGAATCTGGAAATGAAAACTAACTAGGTTGTTCTTTCAGTCTACCTAACAAACCTTATGCTAAACAATCAATGCAAATATTTTTAATACTTTTTGTATATCAAGCGTTCGGAACCTAACAAAAAGACACGAAATAGAGACTCAAAGCAGTCCAAGTGACTGATCAAACCAAGCATTAAACCCAGAAAAGGAAGAGAAATTTAAAAAACTTCAACTTCACACAGTTCTGCGACTATTACTATAGAAACTCGCAAATAACTGGGGGTTGTAGATATGCAACTCTCGTATGTACATAGGCTACAGTGATGCAACTCATGGAAGGAAAGGTAAGTTTATAAAATAAAAGAGCCACTCAGGAACAGAGGGCTTCAGGACTAAACAACATGTCCGGTGAGGCTAAAAGACTCTAAAAAGGACTCAGAAACTAACAGCAAAAGACAACACAAGCAAGCAAGACACCTCAATCAAACAGACCCAACTAGGAGTATGTAAGACTATGTTTCCCCCAGTTTTTAAAAATATCTGGACTGGCCAAGAACTGTGGCAAACTCATAAATGTGAATATGTGATGTGAATGGACCTTGTGGAAAAGGTCGATGAATGTGAATAATATTATGAATTTATATTGCAGGACTTCTGAGAGGGGATATGCTGAAAAGGAGACCATGATGGTTGTAGAAAGGCGGTGGAAGGCACCTGGAAAGGTGGCGTTAACTTCCACTAAAAATCAATACCGTATTTGGACTCCACTGGCCCGGAGAACCAAAAGTGGTTCGCTGACCCTGAATTAAATGTCTCAGAGGCTGGTAGGTAGATGGATCCTTCGGAATTAATGAGGGATGGAGAGGTGAACCGCCCATCCGTAGAGCCATCAGGCCTGACCAGCGCGAGGGAAATCACGCCACACGCAACCTCGCAAGAGGATAAGGCGTGGGGGAGAAGCGATTGGGGGGGACACGAGGGGAGAAAGAGAAATCTGGCGATATGCAGAGTTGGTGATAGCAGAGAGGAAGGAGAGTAACCTTCGCTCCTGGTCACTGGAAAACAGAGATGCAGTATCATAGCATCGTGGTCTCAGCTCGGGGGTGGCTAGTGGTAAATCCGTTGGGAGTCGTTGAGCCTACAGTTGGGTGGAAACGAGCACCCCTCTCAGCAGTTGCATAACCCCTGGTGTTACTTTATGTTAAGTTTTTTGCCTTTGGCATCTTGAAATATATGTATGCTGACATTTATGATCATAAGCTGTGAAATTGTGAATGATTTCATTATAAGAATGTCTGTATGGTGTCTTGATCAGTACTGGTAGTTGTATGTTTATATGGAAATACTACGTATGGCTTGTGTTCTCATAAATCGTTGTTTATATGCATACTGATCTAATTCAGACTTCACGCCTGGTTCTCGGGAGAGAGATACCCTTATCTGCCTCAGATAGTACCCTGGGTAAACCTCCCCATAGAGATACCCTTCTCGAAAATCCCATTAAGAACCTGGAAAAAGGACGTGAAGGCGCAAGGCCTTAAGAAATCCCAGATAAGTATCGAATCGATGGACGAGATCCCATCAAGATATCGGTGGTCACTCACGGCTGTCGGATCAGAAGAAGAAACTAGAGTGTTAAGCACCTTAACCCTGAATAGGTGTTGATCGACGAAAGAGATCCCATCGGGAAATCTGTGGTCACCCATGAGCATTAGATTGGTAGGAGAAAGCAGGGGGTTAAATGCCTTACCACTTTGTCTTTTTGTGTCTTCGTGGGTAGCAAAGAGATCGGGATCATAGATCCCCAAGGTCCATGAGAACATCTGGACCGTTGATTTTTCCACGTCCAGGAAGTCGTGGGAGAATGCACAAGTTAGGAACCTGTCGAAGTCGTTAGATCTCGGCTGGAAAATCTGACAGTCGTTGGATCTGTCAGGATATACCCGAGGGTTAAACCCTCAGTGAATAGGGGCGAAAGCCCAGAAATAGATCTGGACCATCCGATTAAAGGAGGCCACGTGTCATGAGATCTCCCATTTTGGGAAATCAAGAATCGGGAACTCGGGAGTTATGGTGATGAAAGATCGAGGAATTCCATGGTAGAAACCTCGAAGTAGATTCAGGTTGTCCGATTAAAGGAGGCCATGTGTCGTGAGATTTCCCATTTCGGGAAATCGGGAGTCGGGAACTTGGGAGTTCTGGTGATGAGAGATCGAGATGTTCCATGGTGGAAACCCCGAAGCAGTCGTACGCTGACTAATTTCGGGAGGCTGCGTGTCGAGAGATTACCCATTTCGGGAAATGGGGGATCGGGGATTCGGGAGTTCCGTTGACAAGAGGTCAGCCTCTCACCTTGATAAATCCCGATGGAAGAGAGAGTGTGGTCATGTGGGAAGAGTTCATATTGACCAAGGCATAACCCAAGGGGCTAATCACCGATTTAGGCTTGTTTGGCACTTCGGCGTTTCGGCACTCAGGATATTGAAGGGCATGTTCCCTCGTGCTCTCAAACCCCGAAATCTAGACTTATAAATATCGAGATTTTAGCATGTGGTTAAGTCCCGATGAACGGACGAGATTCTTTCGGAAGATCTCAGGGTCTATAACGAACATCAGATGTGAGGAAGAGATGTCAACTTTAAGTTGGGGCGCGAATGTGCCTTAGGGTAAGTGGAAAGCATATCTGGACGGCCAAAGTCCACCCGCCTAGATTTATGACTGAGGCTTCATTCCGGAGCCCCCTTATTGTTATTCCTTTAACGGTGAGGGGGGGGTCCAGAATCGAATGCGCAACTCTGGAATGGTCAGGATTTATTTGCCTTGATCAATGAAATTCAAGTGAATTTCGGACCCCCCTTGCCATTCTGCCTTTAATGGGGGGGGGGGGGGGCC
>ML780733.1:6162-21731 GCA_009831015.1 Picea engelmannii
TATGTGTTGCATTCAACTTTTCATGCTATAGATATAAATGACGTGGATATTGTTTTGGGATATCCTTGGATGGATTCAGTGGGTACAATTAATATTAATGTGAAAATTAAGTTTTTGAGGTTGTGGTAGAGGAAAAATAAAATTGCATTGTGGGATATTTCTCTTACTAGATAAGAAGGACCCACAGGGGAACCTGAAGAAGTTCTTACAGGGAATTTAATTATAATACCTAATGACACATCAGATCAAGAGTCTATGGTTGAATCAAAATAAGAGCCTACATAAGCACATGAAGCGAAGCCCTGGGATGGGCATACAAAAGAAGAAGAAGCAAAAGAGATAAATGACTCAAAGAAACCACATGTTAAAGAGTCAAAGAAAGAAGAACCAATAATTAAGGTTGTTGTATATGGCCACCCACACCACCTTGAGAAACAACAATATTCAAGGCAAAGGATTGAGTGTCAACAAGCTTACTCTAGATCAACATGGAACCAGAAAGGCAACTAGTCTGGAGGCACATGTAGGATGAAAATCAATGCATGGAGATATTATAATAGCAAAACAAAGACATGGCTCCCTGGGAGAAACCAAAATCAATATCGAGGAGGAAAGAACAAAGTTGGACCCCATGTCCACGATTCACTAGGTTGGATGGATGCTCATTCATAGTACCAGTTGAATGCATTTCCCTATAGGCCATATTATATGGCTTCTTCCCATGTTTCGTGGCCAACACATTCAAAGGGGGATGGAACTCAATGTACCTAGGGAGGTACCCAAGGGGATAGTGAATCTAATGTGGACATAATCATGCAATACATCCAATTGGTAATTGATGGGTAGTAAATATGTCCACTATGTCATTAAAATGAAATAATCTAATAATAAGGGGTAGTTGGCATAACGCCCTAAGAATACTCATGAGAAAGTATAAATACACGAGTATCGTTGTATTGAATATATATTAGATGTATTTTCTTGTAAGAAGCATGGCTTGTGGAGTGATTCCTTTCAAAAGGAGTATATGATGATGATTACCCTACTTTAAGGGTTCTTGTGTTGTTTACGGTAAATGTTATGGTATTTTGATGAAGAAAAGGGTTTATTTCTAAAGTTTAAGGCTTCATTCTCTCTTGTATCTACCAAGGTTTAATGAAGTAGGACGAGTACACATCTTCTGAATAAGCACTTGATAAGGATGGAACTTCTAGATTGCATCAACACAAACTTTGAAGATGGATGGAAAAAGTATCCCATGTACATTTTTTTGGGGGGTTGTGGCTATTCCACAAAGATGACCACCAAATGCTCCAGCAAGGAAATCATTCAAGACCCTTTCAACTTCGTCATGGATTAAGAATTGATGCAATACTAAGTCTTCATTACGACAATACAGAGTATTGGAAATGATGAGATAACTTTTATCCTAATGACGAATACACTGAAATTTCATCTTGAGATAATCGAAGGTTAAACTGTTGGGTTTTAATATAAATCAAGAAGTCTTTGTACCAAGGATTAAAAGAGTAATTGAGGAATAAACATTCACCTAGCAAGGATTTGTTGACCAAAAATTATTCAATGTCTCTGGGAAGCTCATACATTAACTCTGTGAAAGCGAGATACATCTTGGATTTCAATGTAGGAAGCTCAAACTCAAACCCTTATAAGATGACTATCAATTTTGAATACTTGTCCCCAATGATCGAACTAGTCAAAATGTGTTTCATTGATGTTGGCATAGGGGCAGACCCAAGGTTGAACGCTACAACAACGCACCAACAAAACCCTAACTACCGACCCTTTCAGCAACACCTGCGAAGCAGATGAAGTCTCACCTGAGGTAGAGGAAGGGGTGGTTGCAGTACTCAAATGTCTGCAACCTTAGTTGGGACACAAATTTGTGATTCTAGTATTTAACAGAGCACTCAGTAGTAAACTTTCATCAATATTTAACCAATATCTACTCCATAGATAAAATAGACCATCGCAGCATTCACCCACATCTAATGTATCTAAGCACTTAGCACACACCACATAGATGCCTCTTCCCCCTTTTCTTACATCGCATAGACATTTATTTATATATTACAAAATAGGCCTAAGCATGGGTAAACCCATGGGCCGACATTCCCATACCCTTTACATATTCCCCAATCCCAAAAAGGACCCAAAAAGGGGTCGAGATCCTGTGATCTTTGCTTCGTCCCGTGCTCCACCTTCGACAGGCTGTCAAAGTCCAAAATGGTCAAACTTGACCAAGGATCTCTCAAAACTTGGTCGAGGGCCAAATAGCCCCCAACACTCACCTGTGACTCGTCCCAAGTCACTCTGATGTAGGAATTTCTGCTTCGAAGGCCTCGAGCTTGGCTCGAGTTGCTTGGACTTGTTGTTGTGCTATGACCTCTTATTCAACAAACTCTTGGATGACTGCATCGCTCACAGGTCCTTCCAAGCGTTGTTCAGCTGCATTAACAACCTGCTCTAGTTCTGCTCCTCGAGCTTCAACTTCTATGAACAATTGGTAGGCCTTATCTTGTACGGGTTGGAGTCTCTGAGTTACTTCCATAACTCTACTCTGAATAACGTGGATCTCCTGCTGGGTGGTGTGTTTCTCTTGAGATCCCTTCATTCTTTCCACAGCTGACATGAGCTTCAATTGTGCCTGTATCGTTTCAGCTTGATACTTTGCCTCTTGGAGCTGCGACTCCAGTGCTCTTAATTTTGGAATCTCAGGGAGTCGATCGTATGTCAGGGCACTGCGATCACTCAGCTACTTGTATTCCATAGCAAAGGCCTTTAGTATCTCAACTGCGCTCCTGGCAGTTGCTTCACTTTGGTCCTTCACATCATGTTGGGTCTTGGGCACTGGCCCGTAGTTCTAGGTTTGCGATGCGTTGATGTAGCTATTGGATCACTTCTTCAAGTTGCTCTACTTGCTGTGTAACTTGATCTTCTGCCTTTATTTCTACGACTGTCACAGAGCGAAGTTCTTTGTTGACTGCTTCCTTTACTTCGAGTTGCTCGGCGAGCAAGTATTCTTTTCCTTGTTGTATCTATGCTTTTTCTTCGTCGAACTTCACTTGGAGGGCAATCTTTTCCTATTCTGCAGTGCGACGTTGTTCTACAAGTACTCCTTGTACTTGCGTCAAAGCCTGGGTGGCTTGTTTTGTTTCCTCTTGTGCTCGTCGAAGGTGAGCTTCGACTATATCAGCTAATTAGTGGAGTTGGGTTGGCTTGTCTCCCAACTCTGGTGTTCCCAATGGCAGAGGCGCAGTGGGGATTGTGTGACTGGACTGTAGTGCCTGTTGTACCCCTCGGAGATCGATTTCAATCCTATCATAAATTTCTTCCTGCTTGGCCTCTTATTTTTTTGCTATTTCCAGCGAAGCATCGTTCATGGATGCTATGAGGAAGTCGAAGTCGTCAGAGGTGAGGACAGTCTGCATCTTGGTCGAGAAGGCTTTTAATTTCTTCCGGGAAGAAGGTTTTAGAGGTGAACCCTTCCTCTTCTTCAGGGGATCAACCTCGTCTCCTTGCTTCTATTTGACTTCTTTGTCATCTAACTCTTCACCATCACCTCCTTGCTCTGGGGATATGGAAGCAGTCTTCACGGATGCACTATCTAATCCTTGGACCTTTTCGGTCTTCTTTGTCCTGGTAGGTTTGGGAGTATCCTGCGCAGTTCCTGGGCTATCGATGTTAGATATCTCTGCGACGTTAGCGGGGATAAGAAAGTCAGTAGACCATTCCTTAGTAATCTCCTCCAGGTCCTCCTCTCTCAGCTTGTAGTAGGAATGAAGTTGTTGCTTATGTTCACCGACACGCACTGTAATATAAATGAAATGTCGATCTGCGTTGAACTTCATCAAAGGTCGTAATCGATGTAGAGTGTTCGGAGTCATGCAAGGCTCGGACTAGATGGCTCTCTTCAGCTGATCATAGTAGGTATGAAAAACAACATTTAACTACCATTGTTAGTTCATATCACTGGAATACCAAAGTGTATTGAACTTTGCGGCCAGTGGCTCAAATGGCTCGATGTCGGGGAAGGTCACACCTTCCGGCATCACCCAGGCGATGAATGCGATAAGGATCAAAGCCAACTAAAATGGAATTCATAACCTTGATCTTGTGCTTCTCTACAGTCTAGTTCCAACTGATTCACCAGGTACTTCGCCCAGTTCATCTGTAGGCCTTCCACGCACTTTTCTGCAAGGTCGACTACAAAGCCGGTGACTTGGGTAGGTCGGTTCTTTCTTACAAACTTCCCTACAATCAACTGACAGGCGAGGTGCATTGTTCCACTCTGGATATAAGCTACCTTGTAACCTCGCATCCCCTTCTCGACATTGTCGTAGGTGTCCTTGATCCTCTATGCTAGAGCGTGATCCATGGATTTTTCCTAGATAAAAATCCTATGGATCAGGTCCCTGCATACTCAACCCTCTGATCCGATTGATCATCGTCGGATCAACTGTGATGCGGTGGTCTAGCCATAAATAGCCACCATGTTAACAAGAAAGCAACAACTTGACATAGGCATTCACCTTTTGGTGTCTGCCGAAGTGTGGGATCTTCATGACGTTCAACAGGGTGGACTACGCGAGGTTATGGGTCCATGTCTAGGGGATTATCTTTGAATTCTTCCCCTTCGTTTTGGTTAGGTAATTATGTGGGGCGAGCATGTTATATACTTTTCAATCACCAAGGTTGAAGTCGATGAACTTCAACGCTGCAATCTTGTCTTGGTCTGCTCAAACTGCACGGATCCCCTTCGGGAGGTTCGCAGTGACCAAGGTGTACTCGAAATCTATGGGCACACTATCTTGGTTTACTGCATTGCTCAGAGGTGGTATGTAGGTGGGTAATATAGTCAGGATTAATTTGGCATTTGCGAGATCATCCCTCTACTTGGTTTGCTTTTCATCTGATGGTCAGGATGGTCCGGCTCCGCGAGCAGTCGACGAAGATTCTTGCACTGTTCTTGTGGATTAAGCTTGTACACCTACAGATAATCCTCTCTCTGACATGACTCTTTCAGTCATCAGGTTGAGGAGTATTTCTGTCACAGATTCTTCGATTGCGTTGAGCTCCTCGGACATACGCGCTCGGGACTAACTAGATCGGGTTCAGATTAACTTAGACACTGCAATGGAATAGATGGAAACAATGCGCTGATCACTATGAAAGATCAACTGAGTCTGCGGGTTCAAATTCTTGGTTAGCAAAAGTTCTCTCGGTGCATGGTGCGACGGGATAAATAGGTAACTCGGCAACGGGTCACTTGCAATGGTTATGAAGCCTTCCTAAAATTTGTTATGTTTGTTATGGCGCGTTCCCAACGGTCTGATGGTGAGTTGTCTGGTCATAAATGCCTTTCTACCCATTTGGAGCATTGGTCTAACGGTTATAATGTCCCCAACGACTATATTGCTTTGCCATGGCAAAGCGCCATGTGTCGTTGTGTTGATATCCCGACGAAGCTCCAATTTTGCTAATTTTCCTTCTGCGAGGTTCCTTCTGAATCTTTCTGCAACTTTTCGATCTTAGCTCTCTTCTTACTTAGTTTTCTAGCCTTCTTTCCAGTGAGCTTCGTCTCAGTATTCCTTTTCCCATTCTGATTGGATCTTCTTTTGACATAGTTACTTCGCGTTGTTGAGATTCTTTCCTAGGATTCAAGGGTAATACTTATTTTTTATCTGGGATAGGTATTTCAGTCTTCTGTGGGTCCTCTAGTGTTCTTGCAACTTTGATATCTACATCGTTTTTGTTAAATAGCTGTGATTTGTTCTCATGTTATTCAATCAAGTATGCGATCCTTTTAGTTATAAAATATTTTAACTCTTGCTTCTTCTGCTCTAAGACTTCTTCTTCTTCCTTCCTTCTGGCTTGATCTCTTTCAATCCAAGGTCTTCCTAGTAACATGGTAAATGGAGCGTTGTCCTCAATAAATTTAATGATTTCAAAATCTTCTTCTGTCGAAGTTCCATTGACATTCATAGGTATCTGAGCGAGCTTCCTGCATAGGGTTATCAATTTTCCTCTAAATAATCCTATTCCTCCCAGTGAAGGAACCATACCAGGATTTCCTAAAAGTTCCCAGGTTCTTTCTGTCATAACATTCACCTATGTTTCCTCATCTAGAACACAGTCAATGTCGAAGTCTCCTAATCTTGCTTCAATGCATTCTTTTTCTTTGAAGATCTCTGATAATCTGACATGTCGGTGGTCATTCATGGTTTCTCTCATCTGTAACAATACTTTCTTTGATTCTTTATGAGATTCTGCCATAATCTTAGTTTCTGGATCTGCCTTAGGGTTTTCTTGGTTTATATTTATTCTTTCAACTTTAGCAATCATTCTAGGGCAATCCAATACTTCATGGTCCATAGCTTTACAACAAAGACAACTAGGTCTTCTCCTAGGGCATTCCTTAGCAAGATGTCCTGGTTTTCTGCAACTGTAACAGAGGGTTAATCCTCTCTTTCTTTTAACTGATCCCCAACTGTTTTTGTACTACGCGCTAGGATCGTAGGAGCTAACCTGGGAAAAATTCTTTCTAGGATCTTGCATCCATTTGTTAGTCCAAATATTCTTTCTATGCATAGGTATAACATATCTTTCACTATTCTTATTAGATCTACTGATGTCAAACCTTCTTTCATCTACTAGTTCCCTAGTTTTCGAGCTAGGACAGAATCTATCAAACATACCTAGATCCATGCTTTAGAAACAAAATTTTCCACTTGTCTTAATTCTACAGAGCACAAAGCTTTCAGATCTAGAACTTTTCACTATTCTTATCTTTATCAGAGCACAAAGCTTGCAGATCTTACCTCTTTCCTTTAGTTATGACCTCTTTTCTTGGCACAAAGCTTCACAAGTCAAGCAGAATGTTGCGTACTAGGGCAACATATCTACGCACAAAGCTTTCTCAGTTTCAGGTCGAATATTTGCACAAAGCTTCTTCTTCCTCAGTCCCCAACAACCACAGTTTAGGTCCCGGCAATGGTACCATTTGTTGGCACAGGGGCAGACCTATGGTTTAACGCTACAACAGCGCACCAAAAAAAACCTAACTACCAGCCCTTTCGGCAACACCTATGAAGCAGATGAATTCTCACCCGAGGTAGAGGAAGGGGTGGTTGCAGGACTCAAATGTCTGCAACCTTAGCTAGGACACAGATTTGTGATTCTAGTATTTAATAGAGCACTCAACAGTAAACCTTCATCAATATTTAGCCAATATCTACTCCGCAGATAAAATAGAGCATCGCAACATTCACCCAGATCTAATGTATCTAAGCACTTAGCACACACCACATAGATTCCTCTTCCCCCTTTTCTTACATCGCCTAGACATCTATTTATATATTACAAAATAGGCCTAAGCATGGGTAAACCCATGGGCCGACATTCCCATACCCGTTACATATTCCCCAATCCCAAAAACTACCCAAAAAGGGGCCGAGATCCCGCGACCTCTATTTCGTCTTTCACTCCACGTTCGACAGGTTGTCGAAGTCCAAAATGGTCAAACTTCACCAAGGTTCTCTCAAAACTTGGTCGAGGGCCAGCAATTGGATTGGAGTCTACTAAAACAATTTTTTTTATGTACAATATATTGTCTTGGAAACTATACAACCTGAACCGTTGCTGAAGTTAGCTTCTCATCTTGTGAATAATGCAATTTGGGGTCGATAAGACCCTTACTGAGGTAATAAATCACATGTTCATTATGTGAATTGTCCTCTTGGACAATCACCATACCAATGGTGGATTTGGATGCAACAAAATAAAGTAAAAAGTACTTACTATAATCCGAAGGACTCAATAATGGCGTTGACATTAGGGCTTCCTCCAAAGCTTGAAATGAGCGTTGTGCTTGGGCATCCCATATAAAAGGTACACACTTCTTCGAAAGGTGCATGAACCCTTTTTCAATCTCCACATATTTTGCTATGAATTGTCACATAAAGTTTGCCTTCCTTTGCCAACTTTGAAGTTGTCTAATAGTACACGGGGGAGGCAAATGAACTATCACCTTAAGTTTAAAAGGATCAACCATGATCCTGAACATGGACACAATGTAGCCAAGCAATATCCCAGATATCACACAAAAATTTCACTTATGTGGATTCAAACATATGCTATAGTACTAAGATTCGGTGAATATGGCACAAAGGTGAGATGGATGGCCAACTTGACTCTAAGACCAAGCTGCTAAATCATCCAAATATGATTCAACAATGTGTTTGATGTCATGAAAAGCATATGACAGGACCCACTAGAATGTGGCTTCAACAATTTTAAGACCAAACAACCTCTTTCAATAGGAAAAAGTACCCCAAGGACAAATAAACGAAAAGTTATGTTAGTCTTCCCATGTCATATAAATTTGATTATAGCAAGAGAAACCATCCATGAAGGAAAATATTTCATTGGTGGCACATTCATCGATAATTATATAAATGAATAGGGTAGGAAATGTATCCATTGGGAAAGCTTTATTAAGATCCCTAAAATCAATACAAACTCATATGGTACCTTGTTTCATATAAACTATAATAGGATTGGAATCCCACTCTGTCAAACGAACTGGGTAAATGAAACCAACATGAAGCAATTTTTCTACCTCTGACTTAATAGTAGTTTCCTTCTTCAAATTAATTGTTCATAACTTCTACTAAAAAGGCTTAGCATTATCATAGGTTTTGATTTTATGTTTGACAATACGAGGATCAATGCTTGGCATTTCCTCATAGGAGCAAGTGAAGATGTCTCGAATCTCTTTAAAAACAACAATATACAGTTCTTTTTCCTTAGGAGAACAATATACACCAATCAATATGGTTTTTATGACATCTTGTTTCACTGAGATGTTGATGGGTGTTATCTTTGAGATATTAGTCAAATTTCCCTCCGTGTACATAGCATGTGTTAGTATGGGGAATTGGTACCTTTCTATATATCCAGGTGAAACAAGGCTTTGTGTGTGCGTCTCTAACTTCTCTAGTTCATAAATACAAAGTGATCTATGATGCATATGTTTCCAAGGTATTTTAGACTCAGTCACGGCTTCAGGGAACCTCATCAAAAGGCATTTAAACATCCAAGAAATCACGTGAACTAGGACGGTTGACAACCTAGATGGATGAAGTGCATTGATCATACTCCGTATAATGATGAAGATTCTAATCAACATATGTAGATGGCATTTGGATGGCTTGATTGGAAATCTCAACCACAATTAATGTCATACTTGATCCTAATGAATCAATATCTAAAAGATGAGGCACTACCCAAGGGTCTTGATTGACAACAAATATGTGGGAAGAGACTGAGTTCTAAAGCACAATATCTACAACCGAAATAGACATTGAGGAAAAACCTTGTGAATTAATAGTACCATACAAGATCATACAAATATGAGACAAGTTTACAAAATGGACTGGTGGAAGGAGGGAGGGTAAATGCGCCCATCAAAGATGAATCTTTAAACATCCCAACCCCAATATTGTCTAAAGCATCCTTGCAATACCGATGAATGGAATGTTCATTTCAATGTTGGATCTAGAAGTAGATGTACAATAAGCAAGCTAATCAATGGTAATCACTTTACCTTGATGATGAAATAATATGACTTAAAATACCGAAGACACAACTATTTCCTTTAGGTGGGACTGGTGATGTTACCATCAGGAATTTCCCATTTGTTGGTACGTTTATTGGTGGCATGTTGTCCATCCTAGGTGGGATGTAATTTATGTGGAAATTGGCTTGTGAAGCCGAAGCCAGAGTCGAAGCTTCAAGTATCTCCTCAACCTCCGGTGTATATGTTGGTCATTTTGACTACTTTCACGTCGTTGTTGATGGCGCTCCAACTTTTGGTGCGACAAATTCCTTTACTTGTTATGTGGCTATTTTATTGTAGTTGTTGCTTGGCTTTGATGCACTCGTATTTTCTCTACTTCACTCTGGTTTTCTCTCTCTTACATGTAACTCTTAGTCACAATGAGTTACGCTTAATGATATTCGACTATTTTTGTGCCTTCTTGCAAACTGTACATGTCTCTTCACACCTTAACTCCCTTTTCCAATCCGCCAACGTGGTTGATGAATGGTTAAGTAAATGAGGCTTTACTACCAGATCCGTTGTATGATTTTTGCCTCATACTGCCGACATGTCGTGATTTCTAATGGATTTTTCCATTTAAGATTTATACGATGTTTTTATGATCTGCCATTACCCCTATGTAGTCGTCTCTTTCATGCTTTAATGCTTTTAACGGTCTTATCAGTGCTAAGCTACACAAGACATTTGTTGCTTCACAGTGTTTTTATTCAGCGTTATATTTTCTTAATTGGCGTAGTTCTATCCTAATGCGCAATAATCTTTTTTTATGTGCAATCTTTTATGCCTAGTACTCTATAATCTTTTTCTTTTTGCTATATCTACTTTCTATTTGATTTTCTTCATTTTTCTACTTTTTATTTATTTTTCTATACTTTTTCGTCCTACTATAGTACAATTACTATGCTACACTTGGTTTAGAACAACTCAGATTACTGCACAGACTGTTGGTGGTCTCTATAGAGTTTTTGTCGACATCCATTCATCATTCCTCCAAGGACTTCTCCATTTAGGGTTTCCAACTGCGCAACACATGTCCATGTTACATGTTGAATCACATATGGTCCTAACCAGTGCATTCTAAACTTCTGTGGATGCTACATAAATTTACTATTATAAAGTAATACTTAGTCTCCCACTTGAAACTTTTTATGTTTTATCTGTCTATGCCAAGCCTTTTCTCTTGCCTTCTAAACTTGTTGATGGAAACCTGCCCTTCTGAACTTGCTGATGGAAACCTGCAAAAAACTGATCTTCCTCAAGATGCACTAACTGTGTTAATCTTTCCTCTATTGCACTTGATTCTGATAGATCAGTGATCGTTGCAATGCACAAGCTAGGTAGACTAAACTCCATTGGCATCACTGCTTCTTTCCCATAGGCCAACCTGAAAGGTGTCTGCCTTGTCAAATTTTTACTTGTAGTCATGTAAGACCATAACACTACAGTAACTCTTAAGTCCCAATCATCTCTCCCTACGTTGCAAATTTTTGTCAAAGCATTCTCCAAGATTTTATCAAAAGCTTCCATTGTCCCATTGGCCTGAAGATGATATGAGGTACTCTTCTGATGATGAATTTGAAACTTTGGATTCAATATTGTAATTGTCTTATTCACAAAGTGGGTTCCCTTATCAATGAGTAATGTGCGTCAACAACCAAACTGTGTGACTACATTCTCAAATAAAAACTCGACAGCAGTCTCTACGGTGCAATCTAGAACTGGTGTTGCTTCTACCCATCTTGTCAAGTACTCTGTCACAATGATTATGTACCTTTCCCTTGATCTTCTTTCTTGGGGGTTGATTGGCCCCAAAAAATCTATGGCCCCTTTATCAAATAACTACAAGGTAACCTATGGTTTCAAAGACATTTCATCCCTCCTAGATGACTTTCCCACTCTTTGACATACATCGCATGACTTACAGTATTCCTTAACATCTTTTTGAAGTGTCGGCCACCATAACCCTGGGCACACAATATTTTGTGCAGTTGCTCTCCCTGCACAATGTCCACTTGCTATCCCGTCATGTGCTTCTGTGAGTATCATCGGTATTTCATGTTCCTACACACACCATCTTAATATTTCGTCTCCTCCCAACTTGTATAAATTCCTTGTAATCAACCGATAATCCATTGTTTTGATTATTAGTTGTTTCTTCTATGCCACCGTCATCTCTGATGGAGCCATTCATGTACTTAGAAACTGCACGATGTCTGAAAAGTAATCATCCACCATTTTGACTGAAAATAGTTGTGCATCTGGTAAGCTTTCATCTAAATTGCCTACATCTTCTCTTGATAATATGCATGATAGATGATCTAGCCCTACATTCAACTTCTTGGGTTTCGACACAACCTCAAAATCGTATTCCTGAAACAACAATAACCATTTGTACATTCTCCCCCTGCCAACACTAGCCTTTTAACCATGTATTTCAATGCATAATGGTCTGTGTACATCTTAAAGTGAGATCCCAATAAACAATGTTTGAACTTTTGTAGTGCACATACCATTGTCAATCGTTCTCATTCTGTAGTGGTGTAATACTTTTCAGCTATAGATAACTTCCTACTTGCAAACGCAATTGGGTGTCTATGTCCCCCTCCCCTGGTTGAGAAAGTATTGCACCCAACACTATGGACAATGCATCTACATGAACATGGAACTCCTTATTCCAATCTGGAAAGATCAAAATTGACACGGTTACTAGTTTTTTCTTTAAGGTATCGAAGCCCTTCTGACAGTCCTCATTCCATTGGAACTTTGCTTCTTTCTTTAACAACTTTTATATTAGTGTTGTGACATATCCTTTGATAAAATTCATGTAATATCTTGTGTGACCTAGATTTCCCCTCAGAAGTCTAACTGATGTAGGTGGTTCTAAATCCAGAATTACTGCAATCTCGGCTAGATCTAATAGTAACCCATGCTTGCAGACTAACAAAATTCCAAACGATGCGCAAAAAACACACTTCTTCAGGTTCAACGAAATCTGACATTGTCTACACCGATCCAACATCAGCTTAAGTACTTCTAAGTGATCCTTCAGTACACTAAACACAATCCAATCATATGAATAAATTCCTTGAACGCTGCTACACCAACTTTGGAAAACATTGCAGGGGCATTCTTCAATCCAAAGGGCATTATTGTATATCGATAACTTCCCCACTCTATCACAAACATGGTCTTGTACATGTCTTTCTGCGCAATTTTTATTTGATGGTACCCTGAGAATTCATTTGTGAATGAGTAAGTCTCCTGGCCTCCTACATTCTATAGTACCTCATCTGTGAATGGTGTTGCAAATGGGTCATGTAAACATGCATCATTCATCTTCCTTAGATCCACGCAAATCATGATTCCTCATGTCCTCTTGTCTTGCACTACCATTGGACTGATCCACTCGGATTCTTCTACCGGTTCAATGATTCTTGCATGCAACATCCCGTCGATTTCGACTTTTACCTTCTCTTTGTACTTTGGATTTAACATGTAAGGTCTCTGTCATATTGGCTCAGCACCTAATTTCAATGGAATTTTCATCTTGCCTAAGTCCCCAACTATCCCTTTCATCTATGAGAATATAGTTGGGAATAGGTCCTAATATTGTCACAACAAGTCTGCAATCTTCTCTACCGTCTCATCACTCCAATAGTCTCCTATATGCGCAAACTTGGGATTCTCTGTCAGCCCAACATTACCTTTCACGTCTATATAGGTTGTGTGTGTGTGGCGGACTCAAGCTCTACCCTTATACTACTCGTTCTCCTTATGTTTCATGTACTTGTACATTCCTGGGATCTTCTTCATCGTGTTCCTCCTTAGCAACATTATAGCACTCCAATAACTCATGAACAATCATATTGGATTTGTGCACACTGCATAGTGGTACCAGCTCCATCGACCTTTCTTCTGAGAAGATCTTAGTTCGAATAGCCTGTGGCATTGTATCTATTGTTAGCGATTCATGTTCGAATGTAAATGTGACTTTGAACCTCTAGACCAACTCGTCCCATCTTGTTGTCTCTCTGCGCATTTCCAATTCCAAATACCAGTTCTTCAGAATTGTGTCCAGTGTGTGTATAAATTCATGCGTCCATTCTGTCTCTGGTACTGAACTCCACAAGGTTCTACACTGCTCAACATGATCTGTTGGATCACTTTCTCTTGTATACTTCTACGTAATGTTTTCCACCTCAGTACCAAGCCTTACTTGCATTACTCTGTTGCATTGTGACCAGTCCTTCATCCCCTCTCTGTGTGCAACCACCATCTAGTTGGAGTCGCTTTTAGGATAGCATCTAGTGCTAACATCCTTTGTTGTTCAAGTAACTGCAACTCAAATTACTTTACAAACAAACTTATTTCAGTTAATCCATCGTACTTGGGTGGATCACATAGCTATGTTCCAATCCAATGCAAGGATCGGGTTATGCGTGCACGTCGTCTAGTTGACACTTCATGCATTCTATGATGCCAATGCTTTAGACCTTCCTTTGAGTTCGATGGACATGAACTGATACTTCCCCAACTTAGCGTAAGATCTATAGTAGGGTTGACATAATCATCCATCAGTGCAGTCATGTTATACAAATTGTCAATGTTGTTTCCCCTTGTTGGCTCTATGTATCTCTTTCCTTCTGTTGGGTCCAACAGTGTAGTAACTTTCAACTCTCCAACTTCAAATATCATCTCCCCCCTCTTCAAGTTAATGATCGCCTAGTTATCAAAATCCCATTCCAGTCCCATCAGTGTTTGATATGGTTGACTTTCATCTATGATCTCAATAACCTTGAAGTCTACCACACTTCGCACCCCATCCATGTTCATAGGTACTCCTGTCAATCGACCAATTGGTACTATTTTGTGTTGATTCGCGACCCTTAACTAAACAAGAGACATTGGCTTGGGTTTGTCAATCATCTCCCAGGTCTGTTTAGGCAATACGTTCACATCAGACCCCAAGTCCAAGATAACATTGTCCACATCGTATCTCCCAATTTGTGCACTAAATCTGAATTCTCCATTGGTCCTCTTCTTGTGCAGTACATGATTCACCACTCTCAATGCGATAGGATTTTCTCGTCCTCATGTGCAGTGATCAATCATGTCATAGAGTGTACTCAGCACTATCTCATCTTTTATTATCCCTACACAACTTCTCAGGAATTTTGTTATCGTGATTACCTTTCCATTTGGTTTCTTTGGCACAGTGTGATCTACATGAGGCACAGATGATGTTTATGCTCCCCAATCATGTCCAAGTACATCTTTCCTTTCCCTCTGATATCTCTCTTTTTCTTTTTGAGGATCAAAGGATAGCATGGGTCTTGTTGACTTCCTTACCCAGTACTTAGCCTACTTCCCTCCGTTCATCATATTAGATCCTACTCTATCTCCTCCACATGTAACAATTGTTATTCTTGGCCCTTCATTACGTTCTTCGGCTGATATTTTATGCACATTCTGATTTGGATTCTAGTTATTGTTCCCTTTGGCCTTCCATTTCACCACTAGTTGAGGACAATATTCTGTCACATGGTCCAGTGCTCTGCAACATGTATATGTTGTACACGGATTCGAGCAGTCATGGGCTAATTTCCCTGGTTTATTACAATTATTACATATTATCGGTCCTCTTTCTCCTATGCCAAAATTTCCTTTGCCTCAACCTCTACCAATATTTTGTTGGATCATGTTGTCATTGATGACAATGGTTTGATTGATTGATGTCATTGATTGATGTCAAGTGATTGATTGATGTCAAAGGATTGATTGATTGATGATTTATGTAATATAATATGTATTGTCGTTGATGAGAATGCATAGATGAAGATGGATCAATGAGTTGTCATTGATACATGATGAAGATGGATCGATGTGGTTCCATTGGTATATGATGCATTGTTGGAAAAATGTATAG
>ML780733.1:33529-44364 GCA_009831015.1 Picea engelmannii
GTTATGGTCATATTATATTTTGTTGATATTTTAATATTTGATCATAAATATGGGAACATGAGTTACAATGAGGATATTTGAATCAAATGATTGGGTTTTATATTTCATGTTTCGTGATTATAAAAAGAAATAAATGGGAGTTACAAGGGGTCCCACCTATTTAGTTATTATTAATTAGACCCTTATTTAATATATATTTTAACCAATTCGTTAAGCTAATTAGGCTTAACTAAAGTAAGGTAGTTGAACTACCATAACTTATTGAGAAGGAATAAAAGTTTAATTAAATGAAGAGACAAAGGGGGAGAAAATAGAAGGAGAACTTCAACCATAAGGTTTTCTCTATAATAGTGAGATAATTTCATCTTTCATTCGTTCTGAGTTTATTATAAGGCTTAACCATCTTGATGACAGCAAGGACTTATTGAAGGCATCATGATTCAAAACTAAATCATATATTTCAGCAGCTTGTTTTAAAGGTGTATGATTTATCTTTAGCAGTCTGTGTGTTCTCATATGTTTATAAATTAAATTTTATAACTGATAAATAATATTTTGCAGAGCCAAGTGACAACATTTTGTGGCAAGTTGATCCAAATCTTTAGCTTCAGTTTTCTTTTGTTGTCAGAGTCTTTTTGTATGGTGCCCATTGGAGGCTTCTAAATCTAACTTTGGTCCCTACCCTCACAGGGGTTTGTAAAGAGAGTTCAGTCTTGTATCTCGAATTGAAATCAATAAAAAAATCAATTTACCGATTTCAGTCTCACATATGTATTTTGATGATCCGGTTCATTTTTTGCTTTTATCTCCACTACACACTCATGTAATTTATGTACACATTTATGTAATTTCTATTTAATTTTATTTCTTTTTTGCACAGTTACATATAATATATAAAACAAACCAGCCTTGGGCCCTTGTAATTAATACCATCAGATTAAGTGATTGTTTTTCTTTGGTTATAAACCCCGGGTGACATTCCAAACTATCTTTCCTTAGCCCGACAAGATCTGAAAATGCTTGCGTAAGGTTCTTCATACCTTTTCCTCAACAAACAATAAAAGCACATATGCCATATGCATTTTTATTATATTATTATAGGTTTTATGAAATTAGATAAGTTCAATACCACAATCAATCAACTTGAGATATAGAACATGTTAGTGCATATACTCTAACAAATTGCATCAATGACATCTAAAAATGAGAGATATGATTATTATAAACAAGAAAAAAGATTGCAAAATTAACAATAAAATCACCAACATATTTTTTTTTCTAAGCACACAGAACGACTTTTATTAATGTAGTTGTAGAAAATTCATACAAAAATTCCTTGTTGTCGGTGTGCCACTTGGGAAACTAGACCAACAACAAAGAAATAAGTCTTCTATCCATTGAGTTTGAATCAAGTTCCTTCTTATACTATGTTTAGCTATATAAACATTGTAAAGAAAAATCTGAAGTCTACTTGGGATACAAAAAAACAAAAAGAAGTGCATATTATTCATTCATTTGGTGAGGATGCCTTGGGATCCTGAGGTGGCTCAAGAGTCATTGGTAGGGCATTCTTTGACACTAAAGTTGTCATCGCAGAGCTTGAAGGCGAAAGTTGAGCCAAGACTTCTTGGAGCAGCAGGTGGAACTTGTCCAACTGCAATTGAATTGTTCTATGAGCATCCCATCTCCTTTACATCATTTTACCCAGCAACAAGTTAAGGTGACAATGCAGTTCTACCATTTTTCGGTATTTAGTTTATTGAACTCTCGATATACCAATAGCTAGAACCCAGTTGATAATTTCCTTGTCCACCTTCTAGTTCGACGTTAAGCTATGTTCCAGGAGAATTTCTACTTCCATGTCCTCTGGGTGCGCTTGAATACATGGTGGGCTTGGCACATGGAATGGGCATATCACTGTACGTGGGTATTGGAGGTCCCCTCTTCTGGATTGTTGGTGGGTGGATCTACTGATTCCCCCCCCCCCCTCAACTTGTACCCATGTCAGTATCCTCATCGTGGTGCCATCAAACCCATGATTCTATTCCCAAATCCAAAGCTGATTTGAATAAGAGATGGATATGCTGTTCGTTCACAAAGCTCTCGATTGTCGCCACCATCACTTTCTAAACTAGTCTAGGATACTCTACCTTGTATTTCCATCGATTTCCTACCATCTCGGAGAGCCAAGACAGGCCAAGTTTCTTGGTGATTTATCCATGAGGATTCATCAAACAAGGTGCAAGTACTACGCTCGAATGGTAATAACATTTGAATTGAATCTTCTCTATACCTTTCGTCCTGTGGAGAGAACCACATTTGAATGTCGTGTGCCATATCCTTCTCCCTTCTCCCATGACAACTAATCTTGGAGGTTTTGGTGTCTAAGGCACATGTGTCATTCTTACATTAGATTGATTTGGTCACTAACTAGTCTGTTGTGGGTGCCTGTGTTAACATTCTCAAGGTTTTGCATGAGGGGACGTGGAAAGCTCCTTTAGCCCTGTTGCAGGTCCATGTGGGAAATTGGATCGATCTCTGATATCCCTCTCCTCCCCAACACCACATCCTAGGTTTGGAAATACTTTGATGCAAGGATAGAGTAGGTTGTCGTTAGTGAATCATTTTGTTGAGTATCCCAGGACTTTCCCCATCTATCCTGATCGTCTTGGATTCCCTCATTAGTTATTTTCTCCACTAGTTTATTTGTTGAGCATCGAACATGAGAAGGGATGAGATTTGACATTTGTTTGATGAGGTGTGTGATACTTTCAAGAGAGATTTCAATATGTCAGCTAGTTAAGATTTTCTAAAGAGGAGAGCCCTATTGAATGTGAGTCAACATTTAGATAATCAGTTATGAGTCGTCCTCAGTTACCAATCTAGTCACTTTTAAAGATTCCTCCATAGCCCACCATGCCCGAATTACCTTTTGAACCTCCATCAATGTTTAATTTGATGAAGTTGAGAGGATGGGGAAACCATCGGGAGGGTGCACTACTTGGAGGTGAAGTGGTTATCGAGATGTGAGGCATATTGCTTGGATCTAGATTTAGGGCATGCATGATACCTCTCTCATGTTGGTTAATGTTCCAATCCTCCTCCAACCATGGTTGGATTATGATTGATTCATGTATTTCTCGAGTTATATGGTTCCATATTTTGATGGGATTTGCGTATTTTTCCTTGAAGTTGCACCCATTCCTCTCCTTCCATATTTCCTGGAGTATAACATCCCCACTATAATCCCTAGTTTAATTAATGTTTGTGTGGATATAATATGTGGCTATGGCCAAGCGATGTAATATGCAAACTGTAACATGTTTTGATAATAAAATGTGATACCAGCTGCTAAGTGGGCATGGACATAGATGGGGGTTGGATTAATCCACAAGAGAGGGGAGAGTCTAGGACAGTGGTTAAGAGGGGGTCCAAGAGGGAAATACTCGTGTATATTAATTCAACCCATTTCCTAAAATTTATATTTGTATGTGAACCTTCCAGTTTCTGATTGAGTGTCCCCAAAACCAATCATTGAATACATGTAAGAGGGTGGGTGTGAGTAGTTACATCCCATAGGTATTGGGAACATGGGGGTTGAGTACAATCAACTTGGGGAAGAGTGTGAGTCAAGAAAGATAAGCCAAAGGGAGGAAATTCGTATGGGTTGGGACAACAATTTTAGACAGTCAAGTTTTGTGCATGAGGAGCAAGTACAAAGCAGAAAAGAGAGCTTGGAGTTGGTGCAACTATGAAGGACAAATTCTAGAGCATGTGGGAGCATACTTAGAGTGAATGGGAGCTGGATAATTGAAGAGCTAGGTTGTCATGCCTAAAGACTGAACTCTTGGGCAAGTTGCATTGTAACAACAAGTGTTTGGTGTTGGTTTGCTGGTAGTTTTCCTAACAACAAATTCCCTTGAGTTCCTAGTTGAGAGATTCATGGTTATCTATGCTAGAGAGAGAATGGGACACCGGAGGGACTGAGATCGGTGAAGGGGTTCATTCCTTGGGTTGGGCAGGTCAAGAGGAAGAGAGCTAGAGGAAAATTGGTATACTTGTAAGAAGATATCAGTGGGTTGTGAGTTTATGAGTTGCGAATGGACTAAGAGAGACCACCCTATTTTGAGGATTACTAAGCTTGGCTCAGGGGCGACTAGCTATTGAGATTTGGAAAAATCAGTCTATGGTTGGGTGGAACATTTGTCCCAAGTAGTTGGTTGCACAACCGTTTTTATTTTTTTTACAAAAATTGAAATTTTTTTCTAAATATAAAGGGCGCGACCGAAGTCTCATAGTACAAAAGGGGGGTGCTAGTTTGGGAGACCAACTACATAATTTCATCAAAATATTGCTACCATGAGTTTTCCATAGAATCTACTGTTGTAATCTATTTTATCAAGCTTATCTAAACATAACTATCACCCGAAAATAATAATATTTCGCCATTTTTGCAAAATTGGGAAAGCCTTACTGCTTTTCTTACAGACGATCTTCCTCGGGGCCTCGTTCTTCTTCTGGCGGTGGTTCCATGGCTACGTTCAGTTCTGGCAGTACTGGGTCTGCCTTACTCCCAGTCTCCTTATTCTGGATTTGCTCTGTAGAATTGTGAGTTTTGACTTCATGCATTGCTTCAATTCTTTCCCCTTGTCGTCTGAGATAGTCGACCTCATCTTGAAGCTGGTTAATCAAGGAGCGGTGTTGCGCCAGAGTCTCCAGAGTGAAGTTTAAAGTGGAGTTGTGGGATTCCAAGTACAGGGCCAATTGTTGGGTGGTGGAGAAGTTGTCTTCCACCAACTCTTCCTCCAGCCTCTCATGACCTGGACGTTGGGTCATTTTAGCAAATAATCTTGTTGTTTGAACCTTCCTCTGCTTGTTGTTAGAGCCTTCATCTACGTTGTCGTTGATGTTGCCTGGTTTTATGTCTCGTCTACATTGTTGGCCTCTATAATTTCCTTTTTCGGTGTTGCCTTTAGTTGCTTCTCCTCTAGTTGAATTGACAATGAGGTATCCAAGAACAATTTGGAGCCTTTTGTTATTTCCACAGACAATTTCACCTATGTAGTGGCCTTTGTTGTAGCCTTTGGACATGTCATTGCCACTGTTGATCGTGGCTACCTCTTTTCTTGATGATTTATTTCCTTCTTTACCACTTCTGTTGGAGTTTTTCTCTGAGTTATTCCTTCCACTTCTCTTTAAAATCCCTTCCCCAGACAAACATCGCATTTCTGAATTCTTCCTAAGCTGGCACAGATAATGAAACGGGCTCTGCCCATCCTGAATTCCCCTTGTGGCTAATAACAGATTTTGTGTGATCTTAGGGAAGGAATGACACTCAAATGAGGATGTGGTAGGCTTTGCCAGCATCTGCATGTTGCGAAGCATGGCTTCAATCCCTTCACAAGCCATTAACGCGAGCGAGATTAATGAGGAGGTGAGGGAGCTGGAGACTGGGCGGGCATGGAATGAAAAAAATAGCAGGTTCCCACGGAGTATGAACTCCTTGCAGCCCGAGATATCCAAAAGTGAAAACTGCATCGTACTAGCTCCCACAATCCAGAGGATGCTAAAGTACACAGATCCCCCAGGCTTGACATTCAGTTGTCCTCAAATACCTTTTCGCTGAAATGTCGCGTGGAGGTGGCTACCAAGTGGAGTGAAAACCCAAGGGGCATGAGGCATTAGGGGGGAGCTAGTAAAAAGAACCTTCCTAGGACTTCCAGATGACCTAGGACTCTTCCTATAGCTAGATTATCTTGTTCGTCTGTTATCCCATTGTTTATGTGCCAAATATGATAGAAGGTAGGGAGCATGGTAGATAGCATATCTCTGGTTTTTTCTATCACTTTTCAGCTTTGAATTCTTCGGGTTTATTTTTTTGATGAAGTACTGAATTATATTCTTGGAGTCCCCTAGAATGATTTATTGGTTGAGTTGTTGTTCCTGGGCTAGTTGAGCTCCTTTGAAGACTGCATAGGCCTCTGCTAGATTATTGGTGGTTATACCCAGATTCCACAAGTAAGTTAGCAATCTTTTTCCTCTAGGGCTGAACATAACCCCTCCCGCACCTTCCTCCCCTGGGTTGCACAACCATTGTTAAAAGATAAGTGTTTATCTATTTTCTGTGAGCTAAATTTTTATGCATGATCTCTGTAAATGAGAATGATATGTGTGTTGTTGTAATGAAGTTTATTAGTTGTACTTCGTTATCATTTTAACATGTTGTAGATGCTTATATTTTATGGTTACACACAATAACTAAATTTGTTTTAATTTGTAGCTGAAAGCTACAGGAAATTGGTTAATTGTAAATGAATTAAATTAGCAAGCATAAATTTCATAATTGTGAGTTTTTTGCACCATAATGTCCCTCGATTAGGCTCTAGGACGTTACATTATGGTATCACAGCTCAAGGTTTAAACATTGGGCTTGTATGGGTTTGAACATGTGTGAATTTGAGAAAAAATCATCGTTGCAAACTTGTCTATAACGAATTCCGGGGGAAATAGAGGGAAATTTGAGTGAAATCCCCAAATTCATGAGTAAAAACCGAGTTTGAAGGACTCCTAACTGTTTAAGAGGGTTAATGGAGTAGAGCGATAAAGTTGCAGAGCTGAATTCGACTTGGAATTGTCAAAATTCGAGTTTTTATGGTTGATGTAGAGTTGTAGGCAGTTTGGCGAATCGACGGTCGAGATCATGTTTGATCTCGAGATCAACAATCGAGATTCGTTTTGATAAATTTAAAAATCGATAAGGTATCAAATATTTGAAAGGTTGAGCGAATCGACAACCATGATTAATTTTTGGCAGTTTGGGAAATGGATCAGATCGACGGTCTATATTCATTTCAGTCGTTTTGAAATATAGATCCAATTAACAACCAAGATTCATTTTGAGGGTTTTTGAAATGGATTAGATCGACGAGTTAGATTCGGTGGGGTTTTTGGTCAAAAAATTCTAATTGTGGAAATTTTCCAACAGAAATCGTCGTCGACCAATGGTTGGAACAACCAAAATGGTGAAGAGTTTTGTTCGGCCATAAGACAACTCTGACCGTCGATCGTCGATCGTCGACAGTCGACATTGGTTGAATCCCGCGAAGCATTTCAATCACCAATAGAAGTCGTCGATGGCTGATGGGTCGATGGTCAGGAATTGAGAAGAGGAATCCAATCCTCAAGTACAAGACCCAACTTGTAGAAAGAAAGCAATCTGTCAAATTGTACCAACAGTCTATACGAAGACAGGTGCATCAACTATGCAGAACACAACCTATCACAACAACATTTCACCTCAACCTAGCTCATCAATCTCATCGTCCAAATCTGATCTAATCACAAAGATCAATCTTCAAGTAAACTCTCAACCATATGCACAGTATCACCAAGTTAACCAACAAGATACCTCTAGGAATACACCATACTCTCCATAAACCAAATACCATAAACCCTTACACAAGACCATGTGACAAAACCATACCTTTAATCCTGTAGCAATCTTCAAGACCTATACCATACCATGCAACAATTGGAACAATTCCAATATGTAAATCTGATGTGGTTACCAAATTGCCAACTTTCTGCAAATGTTAAATATGTTGCCACGGTTTTGTTGTCGTGATTTTGCTGCCCTGATTCTATTGTCATGGTTTTGATGTCGTGATTCTACTGTCGCGGTTTCGATGCTACGATTCTATTGTCGTGGTTCTGTTGCCGTGATTTTTCTATCGCACTTTTTCTGCCGTGATTTTTCTGCCATGAATATGCTCTATCAATAATACCTGCCCAAATAACCTTTCACAAATGGATATTCAATATGCTCAAATATCATGCACATAAAAGACCCTTGCTCTCTTATTTATACTTCTCCAAGTTGATTCCTCTAGAGGTTATCTTCTAACCAACTTACCCAACTTCCTTATTTTGGGGCCAACCCACTTCTAACCACTTTGTCCACTTACAACCACTTTATCCACAAATAGTAAACTCTCCACTTACAGTTGCAACTAATTTATTTTTAATTGTTTTCTTGTTGCAACCACTTAACCCATGACTATCCACTTTGACCGATCAACTTCTTCTAGGAGCTTCTAAGAATCATTTGACTTCTTTGACATTTTAGGGGCTTCTAGACAACTCATGAGGGTTCTTCAACTTCACATGGCCATAACTCTCTAATCGTGAGTTATGTGACGTTTGTTGGCATGTTTTCAGGCAGAGGTGCTTGTCATTGATGGAAAGATCAGAGTATGCAGCGATGGCAAAACAGGGACAACATAAGCTTGGAAGAGATAGTGCAGAGGTGCACGAAGAGTGCAAGAGTGTGCTTGTTTATTTGATGGTAAACAGGCAAGCAAGGAAGATCAGCATCGCAGGGATAATTGCATGGAAAGATCAGAAGCGTAAACTCCATTTTGGAGTTTCGGATACCGGGCATTGGAGGAGTCAAGGAAGTAAATCACGACAAGAATGTCGAAACGACGAAATGCGAAACGCCAGAATACGTTGATCTGACTCCATTTCGAAGTTTCGGATACCGGGAGATTGAAAAGTCAAGAGTTGAGACTCTTCAACACAGGAGTCCTGGAGTTGTGAAATCCGGAATCCCGAAATCCCGAAAGAGGCACATCAACAAGAGTTTTACAGACCGGGAGACTCCATTTCGGAGTCCTGGATACCGGGAGTTGAAGTGTCGAAACACTTCACCATAGGAGTGCTGAAATGACGAAACGATGAAATGTGAAACGTCGAAATCCCGAAATAGGCACATAAACGAAGAGTTTCGCAGACCGGGAAATAACTCCATTTTGGAGTTTTGGATACCGGGAATTGGAAGAGTCAAGACCCCTCATCATCAGGAGTCTCGGAATCGTGAAATGTGAAACGCCGAAATCCTGGAAGAAGGAGGAAAGTTTTGGATACCGAGAGTTGGAAGAGTCAAGACTCTTCATCATCAGGAGTCTCGGAATCGCGAAATGCGAAACGCTGAAATCCCGAAAGCAGGAGGACAGTTTCAGATATTGGGAGATGGAGGAATCAAGACCCGAGACTCTTGAAAATAGGAGTCCCGAAGTGCCGAAAGGCGAAATTGCAAAATGCAGTTTTTGAATAAGGTTGTGGTCACAGCCGGTGGCCACATCGTCAAAGAACTGTAGAGAAGAGTTCGAAGAGTTAAGCTCCTTTTTTCAGATTTTTGGGGATCGTGACTTGGAGAGTCGAGATGCCTCGCAACAGGAATTCGCGACATGCGAAATTGTGAAATGTCGAAATACGAAATGCCGAAATGATCGAAGGTAGTCCGGCTAAGCTCCTTTTTCGGAGTTTCGGAGATCGTGACTTGGAGAGTCAAGAAGCCTCACAAATGGATTGCTGAATTGCCGAAATGCGAAACATGTTTTGGCTCAGCCTATGGTCACAGCCATTGGTCACATCGGTGGAAGATGGAGGAAGGAGCTAGTGCAGACAAGCTCCATTTCGGAGTTTCGGGGATCGGGACATCGAGACTAACAAAATCTTTACAACGGGGATCCCGAAATGCCGAAGTGCGAAATGGTGAAATGAACGCAAAATTCAATGAAGTCAATTCAACAGTGCAGATGAATTTGAATAAGATTGGAAGGCTACTGTTGCACTTCACAGTGTAACTGCTAGAAGCAAATGATGGTTTCTGCCAGAGGATGAGCTCATCTATGACAGAGAAGACGAAGAGTCTCAACTGCCAGAGAAGATGAGGAATCTCGAGATAACACCCAGTGATGATGGATGCGTGGGTGAAACCGCTAGAGAAGCTGAAGAGTTACCATGATGATCAGGCAGAGCACTCACAATGAGCAGGAGATGCAAAACATAGAGAGACAATGTGGCACACAGGAGATGGGATAGTTGTGGAAGAGTAAAGTGGCAAAAACACCCTGATGTGGATGAGATTAGGGCGGGAGAGGATGCAAGAGTAAGAAGCAGATTGCATGCACAAGGTGCACAGAGAGTATAAGAATGTTGAACAAAGAAGAAATGGGTGTTGTTGTTGAGTGTGATTGAGGTGTGAAGAAGGAGGCAGAGAGCAGCAGCAGAAATGCATAGAAGGGGAATGGTGCATTGAAGGTACATGGCACAGAGAGCATAAAAGGCAAAAGAACAGAAAGCGCAAGGAGTGTGCAGAAGACACTAATGCAGACAGAGCAGCGCAGTGTAGCAGAACAGTGATGAGACCTGTAAGCCATTGGAGAACTTTATATCGCTATAATAAGTCATAATAACAAAGATTTATATTTTAGGGTGGAAGGGAGGTGTTAGGGAGGATTGTTGTCCTCAGAGGTTCAAGTGGGTGCTTGAACAAAGGGAGTTGTAGCTTCCATCTGGTTCCAGCCAGAGAAACCAGGGTGACAGGGTGGTGCAAGGGAGAACTCTTGTTCTCTGTTATGCAAGTTGGTGCCTGTGTGACTGGAAGTTGGTGCTTCCATCCAGTTGGTGCCGGAACACTTAGGGAGTTGGTGCTTCCTTCTAGTGGGTGCTAGAGAAACCAGGGATTTGGTGCTTCCTTCTAGTTGGTGCTAGAGAATCCAGAGAGTTGGTGCTCTCAGCAAGTAGCAGCTTGCAAAACAGAGGTTGTAGCCTCATTATGAGTCGGTGCTCATATGTATGATAATGTAAATAATGTACAGATTACTTATCATATAAAGAAGAAGAGGTTTTTACCCTTTATGGATTTCCTTAGGAAATATCTGCCTCTGTGTACCTCATATGTGTGAATGATGTTAAATGGTTTATTGCTTACTTCCCTGTATTATTGTGATTGTCATTGAGTGATCTGGAAAGAGTTTAAAATAAGTATA
>ML780733.1:45052-61788 GCA_009831015.1 Picea engelmannii
GGAAGATGAAACTGTTGGAAAATACTTTATGAGAGTAGAAGAAATGGTAAATGCAATGAAAGCACTTGGTGAGAAAATTGAGGAACCTTCTTTAGTTCAGAAAATTTTGAGATCTCTACCAGATAGGTTCAACCCGAAGGTCTTTGCTATTGAATAACTTAATGATCTAAAAACCTTGGATTTTGATCAACTTCTAGGAGCATTGACTACATATGAAATGAGAATAGTTAAAGATAAACCCACCTCCAGAGAAGCATCATTTAAGGCAGACGAGAATGAGGATTCGGAGCCTGATGAAATTGAAGCAAAAATTGTGAAGATACTGAAGAAGGGATCAGGCAAATACAAAGGTAAATTGCCTTTCAAATGTTTCAACTGTGGTAGGATAGGTCATTTTGCAAATAAATGTCCCCACAAAAGAAAGGATCAGACATGTGATGATGAAGAGAAGCACAAACACAGAAATTTCTTTAAAGAGAATAACTTTAAGAAGAGAAGTCTTTGCGTAAACAATGATGATGATCCTTCAGATGATGAAAACAATGACTCCACTATTTAAGATAAACTAAATGATTTCATACATATGGCCAAAGAGGATTATGATAATATAAGCACAGGAAGTGATGCTAATGAAGAAAAAGTTGTGGTTGACATGGAAGGAGAACTTATTAGTGCACTGGAAGAGATTGACAAACTAAGAATTAAGAACAAAAATCAAAGACAATTGCTGATACAGTTTGAGAAAGACAGTAAAGAACATGATGAAGACCTTGTCCTACTAAAAGTGGAATTAGAAGAGGCAAAGAAAATCGAAGACACTCTGAAACGACAGTTATCAGAAAAGAAGGCAAGATGTGAAGCCTTAGAACAAGAAGTAGTGAATACTAGGAAAGATATGGAGAAGTTTCAAGCCTTGTATAATCAAAATCTGTCAAGTATCAAAGCCTCAGAAGGATTAGCCACCATTCTGAATCAGCAAAGGAATCCAAAGCTGAAAACTGGTTTGGGTTATGAAGAGGGATCAAGTAGTGATAAGCCAAGAAACGAAGAACCCATCAAGTTTGTCAAATCTACAACCAATGACAACAACAAACCTGCAAAAACAAAGGAAGACAATCAGTAGCCCAGGACAAGTAAAGAAAAAGGTGCCAGGACTGAATCTATAGAACAAAGAAATAATGTGCTCCCTGCTGAAAGACGTCATCAACATGAAAGAAATTGATTTGCTCAAAGAAGACAACCATTTTCCAGGTACAAAGAATTTTTCTATGGCTATTGTTTCTACTGTTCTAACTTTGGTCACAAAGCTGTAAATTGTTCCTTAAGACTTAGACATGAGCAATTAAGACTTCAAAGGAATAAATACTTACCACGACAAAGAATGATACAGCCAAGTAACAAACCTTCACAGATTGCAAATTGCCAAATTATGTCTAGAGACATGCAACTAAGGAGGTTAGGAAATAATCAACAGTCAATGAGTAGACAACGTTGCAACAATAATTTTGACCTATTGAAGAATGAGATTGAATGCTACATCTGTCATAACTATGGACATAAATCTATTGACTGTCGATTAAGGAACTATGAACCAAATTTGAATTCCCCTTCTGGAAATGTCAAGGTTTGGAAGAAGAAAGAAAGTGACAAGTGTGGATTAGTGTTGTCAGCTCAAAGAAAAACGAACCCTTGGTATATAGACAGTGGATGCTCCAAACATATGATGGGAGACAAAGGTAAGTTTCTATCTCTAAGTGAAAGCAAATCAGGAAACGTAACCTTTGGAAATGATGCTCCAAGTAAAATAAAGGGTAAAGGGATGGTGAGTTTAAGCAATGGAAAAGGAAAAGCCCAAGATGTTCTACTTGTAGATGGGCTCAAACATAATCTGCTCAGTGTAAGTCAAATGTGTGACAGAGGATGTGAAGTGGTGTTCACGTCCAAGGAGTGCAAAATAAAGTCTGTAAACTTAGGACAAGTGGTGGCCAAAGGCATAACGACAGAAAATAACGTATATGTGATGAAAGAAAGTAGAGAAGAGTGTCATCTAAGCAAACATGATGAAAGCTAGTTATGGCATAGGAGACTTGGACATTTAAACTTTGACCACTTAAACAAGCTCAAAAATCTTGAGGCAGTAAAAGATCTTCCGAGAATATCAAAACCCCAAGACTCTATGTGTAAACCCTGCCAAGTAGGAAAACTAACCAGGACACCGTTTAAGGCCAAGAGATTTACTTCAACAGAGAAACAACTCCAACTAGTTCATATGGATTTATGTGGACCATCAAGACAGGAAGGCACGGGGAGAGAAAACTACTTCATGTTGATTATTGATGATTACTCTAGACTTACTTGGGTTGCCTTTCTCAAGGAAAAAGCTGAAGCTTTTGAGAAGTTTAAAATATTTAAGGCTTTAACTGAGACTCAAACAGGCAAGAGGTTAAAGGTAATAAGATCATACTGAGGAGGAGAGTTTATGTCAAGTGTCTTCAAGGAATTTTGTGATAAGCATGGGATCAAGAGAGAATACACCATCCCAAGAACTCCACAACAAAATGGAGTAGTTGAGAGGCAAAACAGAACAGCGCAGGAAATGGCCAGGTCAATGATGAATGAGAACAACATTGGTCAAACGTACTGGGTAGAAGCAATACACACAGCAGTCCATGTTCTTAACAAAGCCCACCTCAGACCACAAAGTGACAAGACACCTTATGAACTGTGGTATGGGAGACCTACTTCAATTAAACACTTCAAAGTCTTTGGGAGTGAATGTTACATAAAGAATAATGATGAGAACCTTGGAAAATATGATGACAGGGATGATGAAGGTATCTTCTTAGGGTATGCTACAAACAACAAAGGATACATATGCTATAATAAGACGCTGCATAAAATGGTTGATTGTATTGACGTAAAAGTTGATGGGGGAATCCCATCAAGAGAGGTGTACAATAATGAGTCTTCTACAGAAGACACAACTAAAGCTAAAGATGAACAGGTCCAAGAATTAGAAAATGAAGACTCTGAATCAGATGAAGACATAGATACTTAGACAGACTCAAATCAACAGACAACTTCAAACTCCTCCTCCAGAATCACTCAAAAGAATCATCCTGCAAATCAGATAATTGGTAAAAAAGAAAAAGGTGTACAAACCAGGAGAAAGCTAATAAAAAATACTGAGCAATCACATATAACTTTCATATCCATGTTGGAACCCAAGAACTTTAATGAAGCTAGCAAATATGAACTTTGGGTAAAAGCAATGAATAATGAACTTGATCAAATTGAGAAAAACAATACGTGGGAGATGGTTCATAGACCGGAAGGTAAAAATATCATTGGTTCCAAATAGATCTTTAAGAATAAGTTGAATGAGCAGGGACAAGTTGTTAGGAACAAAGCAAGATTGGTCTGTAAAAGCTATGCTCAAATAGAAGGACTTGATTTTGATGAAACATTTGCGCCCATAGCAAGGTTAGAAGCTATCAGAATATTTATTGCCTATGCTTGTCATAAAAGGTTTAAAGTCTATCAAATGGATGTCAAGTCAGCTTTTCTAAATGGAGATTTAAATGAAGAAGTCTATATGGAACAACCAGAGGGTTTCGAACTGTCTGATAACCCTAACTTAGTATGCAAGCTAAAGAAAGATTTATATGGGTTAAATCAAGCTCCTCGTGTCTGGTATCATGGACTGGATACGTATCTCAAAGACAAAGGTTTCAAGAGAGGAGCAGTTGACAACAATCTATATATCAAAACAGAGGGTGATGATTTGCTCATTGTGTTGGTCTATGTAGATGACATCATCTTCGGATGTAATAAGAATTCATTGGTAAAATGGTTTGCTTCTGCCATGGAGTCTGAGTTTGAAATGTCTATGATAGGTGAACTGTCTTTTTTCTTGGTCTGCAAATTACTCAGAGGTCTGAAGGGATGTTCATTTCTCAAGAAAAATATCTAAGAGAAATGTTGAAAAGGTTTCAAATGGAAGATTCTAAACCTGTGGGCACACCTATGGTTACTGGATGCAAATTAAGCAATGATGATGACTCACCTAATGTTGATCAAAGTTCATATAGGTCAATGATAGGCAGCCTGTTGTACATCACAACATCTCGCCCAGACATAATGCATGTTGTTGGAATGGTAGGAAAATATTAGTCTGCACCTAAACAGAGTCATTTGCAAGCTGTCAAAAGGATATTCAGGTATTTGAAAGAAACAATGACTTATGGTTTGTGGTATCCCAGAAATCATAATTTTCAGTTAACTGCCTATTCAGATGCAAATTGGGCAAACTATGTTGATGAGAGAAAAAGCACCAGTGGAGGAGCATTCTTCCTGGGTGACTCATTAGTAGCATGGCTTAGTAAAAAGCAAAGTTCCATTTCTTTATCGACTATAGAGGCAGAGTACATTATTGTTGCTACATGTTGCACTCAGGTATTATGGATGAGTCAGACACTTGTAGGCTTGGAGGTAAAATACGCAGCACCGATCCCAATTCATTGTGATAACACTAGTGCCATCAGTGTGTCTAAGAATCCTGTACTCCACTCCAAGACCAAGCATATTCCCATAAAATACCATTTTCTGAGAGAGCAGGTCACCAATCAGGTTGTTCAGGTCCATTACATTCCAACCACAGAACAAATTGCAGACATATTTACTAAACCCTAGCCAAGACACCGTTTGAATATCTTCGACAGAAGCTAGGTGTCATCCCGTCTCACACCTAAGAGAGTCCATCCTATTAGGGGGAGCTTTGTATTGATTGAATATCTGATACCTCCTAAAAATAATGCAACAGCTCAGGGAGAGTATTTTTTCTTTGACATTGATGTCAAAGGGGGAGAAAAGGAGTGATCTGGATCGGATGCTACAGTTGGAGGTCCAAGCATATTAGCGTAGTCATTCAGGGTTGCCATCAATGCCAAAGGGGGAGATTGTTGGCATGTTTTCAGGCAGATGTGCTTGTCATTGATGGCAAGATCAGAGTATGCAACGATGGCAAAACAGGGACAATGTAATCTCAGAAGAGATAGTGCGGAGGTGCACGAAGAGTGCAAGAGTGTGCTTGTTTATTTGATGGAAAACAAGCAGGCAAGGAAGATCAGCAGCGCAGGGATAATTGCATGGAAAGATCAGAAGCGTAAACTCAATTTCAGAGTTTCGGATACCGGGCATTGGGGGAGTCAAGGAAGCAACTCATGACAAGAATGCCGAAATGGCGAAATGTGAAACGCCGGAATACGTTGATCTGACTCCATTTCAGAGTTTCGGATACCGGGAGATTGAGAAGTCAAGAGTTGAGACTCTTCAACACAGGAGTCCCGGAGTTGCGAAATTTGGAATCCCGAAATCCCGAAAGAGGCACATCAATAAGAGTTTTACAGACCGGGAAATAACTCCATTTCGGAGTCCCGGATACCGGAAGTTGAAGAGTTGAAACACTTCACCACAAGAGTGTCGAAATGCCGAAATACCGAAATAGGCACATAAACGAATAGTTTCGCAGACCGGGAAATAACTCCATTTCGGAGTTTCGGATACTGGGAGTTGGAAGAGTCAAGACTCCTCATCATCAGGAGTCCCGAAATCGTGAAATGCGAAACGCTGAAATCCCGGAAGAAGGAGGACAATTTCGGATACCGGGAGTTGGAAGATTCAAGACTCTTCATCATCAGGAGTCCCAGAATCGCGAAATGCGAAACGCCGAAATCCCGAAAGTAGGAAGACAGTTTCGGATATCAGGAGATGGAAGAATCAAGACTCGAGACTCTTCATCATAGGAGTCCCGAAGTGCCGAAACGCGAAATTGCGAAATGTAGTTTTTGAATAAGGCTATGGTCACATCCGGTGGTCACATCGTCGAAGAACTATAGAGAAGAGTTCGAAGAGTTAAGCTCCTTTTTTCGAATTTTCAGGGATCGTGACTTGGAGAGTCGAGATGCCTCACAACAAGAATTTGCGACATGCGAAATCGCGAAATGCCGAAATACGAAATGCCGAAATGATCGAAGCTAGTCCAGCTAAGCTCATTTTTTGGAGTTTCGGAGATCGTGACTTGGAGAGTTGAGAAGCCTCACAACAGGATTGTCGAATTGTCGAAATGCTGAAATGCGAAACACGTTTTGGCTCAGTCTGTGGTCACAACCATTGGTCACATCGACATAAGATGGAGGAAGGAGCTAGTGCAGACAAGCTCCATTTCGGAGTTTCGGGGATCGGGACATGGAGAGTAACGAAATATTCACCATGGGGATCCTGAAATGCCGAAGTGCGAAATGGCCAAATGAATGCAAAATTCAATGAAGTCAATTCAACGGTGCAGATGAATTTGAATAAGATCGGAGGGCTATTGTTGCACTTCATAGTGTAACTACTAGAAACAAATGATGGTTTCTGCCATAGGATGAGCTCGTCTATGACAGAGAAGACAAAGAGTCTCAACTGCCAGAGAAGCTGAGGAATCTTGAGATAACACCCAGTGATGATGGATGTGTGGGTGAAACCGCCAAAGAAGTTGAAGAGTTACCATGATGATCAGGCATAGCACTCACAATGAGCAGGAGATGCACAACAGAGAGATACAACGTGGTACACAGGAGATGGGATAGTTGTGGAAGAGTAAAGTGGCAAAAACACCCCGATGTGGACGAGATTGGGGCGGGAGAGGATGCAAGAGCAAGAAGCAGATTGCATGCACAAGGTGCACAGAGAGTATAAGAATGTTGAACAAAGAAGAAATGGGTGTTGTTGTTGAGTGTGATTGAGGTGTGAAGAAGGAGGCAGAGCGCAGCAATAGAAATGCACAGAAGGGGAATGGTGCATTGAAGGGACATGGCACAGAGAGCATAAAAGGAAAAAGAATAGAAAGCACAAGGAGTGTGCAGAACACATTGATGCAGACAGAGCAACGCAGTGTAGCAGAATAGTGATGAGACCGGTAAGCCATTAATGAACTTTATATCGCTGTAATAAGTCATAATAGCAAATATTTATATTTTAGGGTGGAAGGGAGGTGTTAGGGAGGATTGTTGTCCTGAGAGGTTCAAGTGGGTGCTTGAACAAAGGGAGTTGCACCTTCCATCTGGTTGTAGCCAGAGAAACCAGGGTGGCAGGGTGGTGCAAGGGAGAATTGTTGTTCTCTGTTATGCAAGTTGGTGCCTGTGTGACTGGAAGTTGGTGCTTCCATCCAGTTGGTGCTGGAACACTTAGGGAGTTGATGCTTCCTTCTAGTGGGTGCTAGAGAAACCAGGGAGTTGGTGCTTCCTTCTAGTTGGTGCTAGAGAATCCAGAGAGTTGGTGCTCTCAGCAAGTAGCAGCTTGGAAAACAGAGGTTGCAGCCTCATTATGAGTTGGTGATCATATGTATGATAATGTAAAGAATGTACATATTACTCATCATATAAAGAAGAAGAGGTTTTTACCCTTTATGGGTTTCCTCAGGAAATCTATGTCTCTATGTACCTCATATGTGTGAATGATGTTGAAAGGTTTATTGCTTACTTCCCTGCATTATTGTGATTGTCATTGAGTGATCTGGAAAGAGTTTAAAATAAGTATAATTGTTTAAGCAAGGTTACAACTGATTCACCCCCCCTCTCAGTTGTCCAACAACTTTCCACATATCATCGGAAACAACATGACATATACTTTCCATCTGGAATAGTTTATCCTGCAAATTCACTAATCTTCATTACAATATCCCTCAATCAAACTTGGGTTCCCTAACCACATCGTTGGGTTACTCAATTACCACCTAACCATTTGGACTTCACTAAGCATCTTCCCGTGAGGGATTTCACCATAAGGGGACCACTTTGGAGTTTATCCATTTAGTTCTTCCTATCAAACGTGACATCAATTATACAACTCCCTTTAATATCAACACATCATTATGACACCACTTGACATCAACCCTTTGACAACAATTACATCAATGACCATATAACCAATAATCAATATATCAATGATACAAACACATCACTATGAAATAATTGACATCAACCCTTTGACAACAATCCTTTGACATCAATGACAACATAGTACAACAATCTCCCCCTTTGGCATTGATGGCAACACCAACATTGATGGCAACACTTGGACATGGCAATGCTCATGTTCCCTCTGTGATCATCACTCCTCATCAATGTTCATCTTTCCACGTCAATGTGACTATCTCTCCCCCTTTGACATCAATGACAAAGAGTAGTTCTCTCCTTGGGGTTGCTCCCCTGCCTAAACTCTCCTTGGGGGTACTCCCCTTGTCTGGATGCCTTTGAACTTCCTCTAAATAATCTCTCCCCATTTGGACAATGGATATCACTTTGAAACAATGTTGATGGCATGGATGCAAATCATATCTCCTTGTGGAATCATGTTGTTGCAGCCAATTATGGAAAGAAGAATAACTCCCCCTGTGGGTATGTCTCCCCCTATCTTCTCTGCAAGATGAATAATATGCTACCACTGCAATATGCTCTGCTGCAAATGCTACTGCTCAACCAGAACATAGATCAACTGCTCAAGAATGATCTTCTCTTCCTATGACGATCCTTGGACCTATCCATGCATCAAACTTGTGCCATACCATACATAATGAAGCAAAATATATGTCAACAATGAATAGAGAATCATGAAAAAAACATCAACCATGTATATCATGTGTCATATCATGTGCCAACCATGGAGAACACCAGTGTACATCAACCATGTACATCAATACCATACAATATACTATATGATATCATCAATGGAGTGTATCAACCATATGCCAAGAACATGTGCCAACTGTGTACCAACCATATGCCTCAAACAAGTGTCATATCATGCATGATATGCCTCTACCATGAACCAAGTGCCACAACCATGTATCTCAACTTTCAATATATCAACCAAGCATCATAACAAGTGTCTCAACTATAGCATCCCATACATCATGTACTAAAGCAAGTGCATCAACCATTCACCAAACTTCAACGATGAACCACAATCAAGATGTGTCCCCATACATGTATGTCATATCAACCATAAACCATGTGTAATCATACTGCTAGCAATTGCCTCAACCAATGGACCAAGTATGTACCAATCATGCATCAACTATAGATAAAGCCATGACTCATCAATTATGTACAACATAACCACCTCATCAACTTATCAACTACATGTCCCAATATGTAGCTCAACCACATGCTAAATGCATGCACCAAGACATCCAACAAATATGCCTCTAACAATACATGATAAGATATATCAATGGAGCTCACATATGTACCATCCATGTACCATAAGAGATCTGCCTCAAAAACCATTCACTAAAGCAAGTACTGAGCAACCAATAGTACCTCGAAACATGTACCAAAAGTGTGCCTCAATAGATCAATGATATACCTTTAGCTATCACCACATCAACATGATATGTCCCATAAACATCAAGCCATAACTTCACCGAGAGAATACATAACATAACCAACATTGTTCCTTAATAGCAAATGCCCCAATACACACTCTAGGGTTAGTACCATGCATCTAAGAAATGCATCAAGCATATGCAACCACATATTATCACCATGCATTCATCAACCACACATAAAGACATGAAGCTTGAAGCATAATATCTCAGATCCTGCAAAAATAGAGTTAGATCATTAAACCATGTTGCAACTCATTTATACACCCCTCTTTTTTAGGCTTTTACTCAATGTACGTGACGTCACCACATACAGCTCATGTATGCTTTAGAAAGAGTGAAACTTTCTTGATTCTTTATTCCTTCATTCATGTATGGTTGTTTAGTCTTCTTCATCCATTTCTGAGAGTGTCCTTATTTCTCGGTACTTGTACTCTGAGCTTCCATCCTTTCAACATTGTCTTCCTTCCAATTTACATGTGCTCTTCGTGCCATGCTATATGAAGCACTCCTCATTGATTGTATCCTTGAATTCCAACAATCCTCATCTTTGTGACCAAACCCACTGCAGCTGTAACATATCATGGTGTGATAATGTAGAGCAATGTGTCCCACTTGATTGCATATCCAACATCTTAGGATGTTATGGAATCTTCCAACATCTTTCCTTGCATAATGTCTGCAATCCAAATCTTTGTGACCATATTCATTACATGAGAAGCAGTGACCATGAAAAACATTTTCATACCTTTGCTTTGGTGTCCACCTTGAAGGTCTCTCTCTTGTAAATTTGCTTTGAGGTGTAGGGATGGCTTCTTGATGTATTTATTCTTCTGAAGGTTTCCTTGCTTTGTGTAGGTACTCGAATTGCATCTTTGCTTCCACCTTTTGAGAATGAAGGACTTACCTCATGATTCTTAGAAGTGTTGGCTTCAAAGTGTGTAACTGCTTTGTTGTAACCAAGACTTGATTTATCATTTGGAGATCTTTGAGTATCTAGGATTTCATCCAAGATTGTTGAGTTGTTCATGAACTTGAGGTGAGTGTTTTTCTTCTCTACTTTCTTCCTGAGATCAACAACTTCTATTTCCAACTTATGGCATGAATCTTCCTTTTCATCTACTTGATTCTTCAATAGTTCCTCTATCCTTTTGGCTTCTTCAATTTGGGTCTTTAGATTGACATTGACTTCAAGGATTTTGCTAAGCTCATCATCTACCCTCTTCTTTTCTTCTACTTGACTAATTATTTCATTCTTTAGTCTTTTGATCTCTTCTTCTTTTTCTTCTGAGTCCCTTGCTAAGTTTCAATTTCTTTTTGTTTCTTGAGCATTTGTTTTAGTGTCATGGTAAGGCTTTGGTACTTTTCTAGGGTTTCCTTGATGTAATCTTCAAGATCCTTAAAAGCATAATGATCACGTCATGTTTTTTCTAAATAATAAAAATATGTATCTTTATGCTTCAACAACAACTCTTCATTTTTATCTATAAGATAACTGTCAGTTGATTCTACACAAACTACTTCTAGATCTTCTTATTCATTTGTAGGAAAACATTCAACATCATCACACTTAGAATTATTGCAATTAGAGGATTTTGGAGAGTCTTTACCTTCATTGTCCTTGATGGAATTGTCTTTAGTGTCTTTTCTTTTGTCTTGATATACCTTCTCTAGCTTCAGCCATAGGTCCTTGGTGGAGGAATGCGGTCCTATGCTTTCTTTGACAGAATCTGAGAGTCCATTTAAAATGGTCTTGAGTGCTACTGCATTCCTCTTCTTTGCTTCCTTTTGGGGTGCACCTTTTGACTGCTTCTTTGAGGGAATTGATCCACCAAAAACTGTGTTCCAAACACCTACTCCTTTTGAATTTAGGTACCCTTTCATCTTTATTGTCCATGTAGAATAATATGTCGCATCAAAGAGGGGAACTTCATGTTCATCCATTTGTGTGTCCATGGATCTCCTTCAAGCCTGTAAGGCTTATAGTGAAGGCATGCTCTGATACCAATTGTTGGACACACCGACCACACTAAGAGGGGGGGGGTGTGATTCAGTGTGAGGCATTTTTTACAACTTCTTACAAAAATTTAATTATTCATCACCATTCACAACATCATTACTCATTACTTCTATTCACACTTAGTTGCTTGCATGTAAACATATCTCAATGACATATATTAACAATAAAGAACTATGCACCATCACAATAAAGAACACCAGATATATGTATAAGTTTCTTTTGTATTACAAACTACAATCCTTGGGGTTTATCAGCACCAATTGAAATGAGTACCGACTCAAAGAGAGCACCAACTCTCAATGCAATCCCCAGCCTGCAGATCTCAACACCAACTTAGAAGAGGAATCTGATCCTCAAGTACATGACCCAACTTGTAGAAAGAACGCAATCTGTCAAACTGTACCAACAGTCTATACCAAGACATGTGCATCAACTATGCACAACACAACCTGTCACTTCAACTTGTCTCATCAATCTCATCATCTAAATCTGATCTACTCACAAATATCAATCATCAAGACAATTCTCAACCATATGCACAATATCACCAAGTTAACCAACAAGATACCTATAGCAATACACCATACTCTCCATAAACCAAATACCATAAACCCTTACATAAGACCATGTGCCAAAACCATACCTTTCATCATGTAGCAATCATCAATACCTATACCATACCATGCAAAAATTGGAACAATTTCAATATGCAACTCTTATGTGGTTACTGAACTGCCAACTTTCTGCAGCAGCTAAATCTGTTGTCGCAGTTTTACGACCGCGATTTTGTTGTCGCGGTTCTGCTACAACGATTTTGCTGCTGCGATTCTACTGTCACGGTTCTGTTGCCGCGATTTTGATGTTGTGATTCTACTGTCGTCTTTCTGCTTCCGCGATTCTTCTACCGCAGTTTTCTACTCCATATTTTCTCTATCAATAATACCTTCCCAAATAACCTTTCACAAATGGATATTCAATATGCTCAAAGATCATACACATAAGAGATCCTTGCTCTCTTATATATACTTTTCCAAGTAGCTTCCTCTAGGGGTTATCTTCTAACCAACTTGCCCAACTTCCTTCTTTTGGGGCTAACCCACTTCTAACCACTTTGTCCACTTACAACCACTTTATCCACAAATAGTAAACTCTCCACTTCTCGTTGCAACTAATTTATTTTTAATTGTTTTCTTGTTGCAACCACTTAACCCATGAATAACCACTTTGACCGATCGACTTCTTCTAGGAGCTTCTAGAATAATTCAACTTCTTTGACCTTCCAGGATCTTTTAGATAACTCATGAGGGTTCTCCAACTTCACATAGCCATAACTCTCTAACCGTGAGGAGTTATGTAACATTCCACATATCACTGAAAATGACATGACATATACTATCCATATGGAATAGTTTCTCTAGCAAATTCATTGATATTCATTACATTATTCCTCAATAAAACTTGGGTTCCCTAACCACACTACTGATGTACTCAACAATCTAACCATTTGGACTTCACAAAGCATCTTCCCGTGAGGGCTTTCACCATAAGGGGGCCACTTTGAGAACTTTATCCAAGAGTGCCTTCCCGTGAGGGCTTTCATCATAAGGGGACCAATTTAGAGTTTATCCATTTGGTTCTTCCTATCAACCATGACGTGACATCAATGATACAACTCCCTTTAATATCAACACATCATTATGAAACCACTTGACATCAACCCTTTGACAACAATTACATCGATGACCATATAACCAATAATCAATATATCAATGATACAAATACATCACTATGATAATACTTGACATCAACCCTTTGACATCAATGAAAACATAGTACAACACAAAGTGTACCAAGGTACACTATGTCTCTATATCTCAAATAAAAAAACTCAGAGAGAGTTATCCAATGAGCTAAACGGTTTGCAAAACGAAGCTCGTATGAGAAAGTTACATCGAAAACAGTAAGGGTAAAATTTTGGCACCAGATTTACATCCGGAGGGCATAACTCCATGTTCAGAAGTCTGTTTTGGGAATAGGAGCAGTGGATGGAAATATTATGACGCATAGAAGCTAGTGGTAGATTCGGATTTTGGTTATCGGTACCTGAAAATGCGCAGGAAAATAAATAAGACACATGTAGCATGAAGCGATAAATTGGGTAAAAGAACCTAAACTTCTCCGGGCCATAACTTTTAACTTTGAGCTCGGATTTGAGCAAACAAACAGTCATTGGAAAAGTATTAAGTATTAGAAGACACATGTCCACCAAATTTTTTTAATTGGGCAATGGAAATTCTTAAAAATTAATAAATAGATTTTTCTAGCAGTAAAAGAGTGGACATTGCAACATGTAATGTTGTAAATTAGAAGTCGGTGAAGCTAACCTATTATTAGTTTGTTAATGTGTATGTGCCTCTATACGATCGAAAGCATCCAGCTGCCCCGCCTTTGAAAGAAATTTGCAGTAGGCTTATACTAAAGTTTTCTTGAATAAATTCAAGATGTGTATCGACAGCTAGGATTTAAGAACAGAATAGTGGACACATATGATCCAGTGATCTTATAATTACGAACGATTACAGTTAGAGAAATCTTTATGTAAAGCATTCATTTTTATCTATCAATTAAACATCAAAGTAAAATCATGATATTAAAATTGATATGATGATCACAGTCATAACATATGGAACATCAAATCATAAACATTTAAAACATGAATACAATGGAACATAATATGTCATTGAGACTAAAGTTATACAACACATTAATATTCCAAAATAAGAGAAACATAACATAAATGAGACAACATTCACATTGGTCTAAAGCCGTAATGCTATAAGTTGTTCCATTAAGTTATGAAAATCATTGATCCATAATCTATTCCAGGCCAAGATCCCTTTCACTTATAAAATGAAGAGTATTTAAAGTGATTTGAAATCCCATTTTCCTATCTCCTAAGATAGGATAGAATTTCATGAGATCAAAAATATTACAAAAATAGAGGGCTAACAACCACTCACAACTAAGTTGATTCTTCTCAAAAATGAATAAAAGTTTTAACAAAGAAAACAGAAAAGGAAATACAAGTCATTCAAATGCATAATCGAACATGTTCTCCCCATATGATCAACAACAAGGTCTACTATTTCCTGAAAAATATAACAAAAATAAGTTAGAAGATTTCTCATAACTAAATTCTAATTTTTTATTTAAAAGAGACCCGATTTTAGATAATAATTCAAACTGATTTTTAGAAAAAGATAAGCTACAGGTTTTTGTAGCCAGTGTAAAATAGTAAAAATCAACAATAAAAATCTATTTTTTTAATTTTTTTTAAACAGAATCAAATCCAAAAATAAAGAACTATTAACTATTTAAGTAATTCAAATTTATGATGGTGGAATTTGTTTAGTTTTCTAATGATCATATTATTAGGCTGCTTAGTTTTATTGTTTACAAAGATTGAATCTACGTTACTTTGTTTCTCATTTTTTTTTTTAAATTTCTTGTCGTGATGTTTGTTAATATGACCCTGATCATGCTCAGAAACAAGAGTAGGAGAGAACCTTCCTTTCCGCACATCCATTACATGTTGCAACGTTATTTTGGGTGAAAAAAAAACATCGTGGTTTCTTAACTATGGGGATTTACAAAGGAATGAAGTTTGGTTCAGTGAAGAGATAGTAATCATGTGGATTAACACACAGGTCTTTGATAGTAGGGTTTAGCTTATGTTTATGATAGAATTCAGCCGTTTGTTGCATATCTTCACACCCACGGAGAGGAAAGGGGAAAAAGAAAACTCAGGTGAAACAAATTTTCTGAGAAAATTTTGTCCAGAAAACGAAACATACCTCTAAAATGGATTCATTTATGAAGAATATGCCCGTAATGAAGGTAAATGGCCCCATTTCCGAAATGGGTTTTAAAGGGTTTGGACTAATTCCTAACCGTTTGCTCAGAATTGCTCTCGCAAAAACATGTCTCTGGCATGCAATTACGAGTTTTCTTAAAAAAGAAACTCATAGCCATTTGATTGGATTCGCCTCACAGGTGCCATGACAAATGTAACTAGAATGTAACAGGGATGACTCAAAACAGTTTTAGGTTTGAACGGTAGGAGAATTAGGAACAAACCTGAATGGATAGTGAAGAAATGGCCATAACAAAACCTATATGTTATCATAGCACAGAGTGGGGGTAATCAACGAGGGTTTGATCGTAATGCTTTGTCATTCCTGGTAATGAGAGTCGAACATATAGAGTCGAATCCCTATGCCTGTAATGAATGGCTCATTAATGCATTATGCCAGCAGGGTAAGATAAGGACACGGGTGCAGCAGGTGTACATTAATTCGAAAACCTATTGATATGACCATAAATTCATGACAGAAACATTACACAAACATCAAAGCTCTGCTCAAATTGAAACTATCACACCATTGAAATAATAATCGTATCCATCACAAACAAAATGTGTCTAACCACCATTTTATAAGATTTGCATTTTAATTTCAAATGAATGGTTTGTTGAATGATAAACCTAAGGCAAAAACCATGAAAACGACAAGCCAAATTCTAAGTTTAATTCATGCTTATAGTCATGAATTAAACATAGAAGAATCAAAAATCAAAATAGTGAAATAGGCTTTAAACCAATCAGTCATAATAAACTCGTAAAAGTGTTTATAGACAAGGTGATGGCAGCTACAAAAAATGGAATGCCTCTTGATCATGTTTAAAAAATCAAAAACATGTGTGGCTGCCAACAAATTGCAGTTGTAAAAAGCCAATATTTTTGGTTGGGAATGAAGAAGTAAGTGGCTAGTCACATAGCTAGATGTCTAGAATTCCAAAAGCTAAAGATGGAGCATAGACATCCAACAGGTTTGCTACAACCATTTCCCATTCCAGAATGGAAGTGGGAAGTTGTCACGGTTGATTTTATTACAAAGCTGCCCAAAACAATAAAGCAACATGATTCCATCATGGTGGTGGTGGATAAATTAACTAAGGCAACACATTTTATTCTCGTAATGACTACACACAAGGCAACAAATATTGCAGAAAGTTATATGAAAGAAGTTATTAGGCTACATGGAGTACCTAAGGCAATAGTTTCAAATAGAGATCCTAAGTTTGCTTCCAATTTTTTGAAGGGTTTGTTCAAAGGATTTGGAACAAATTTAAATCTCAGTATTGCGTATCATCCAGAGTCAAATGGGAAAACAAAGAGGACTAACATGATAATTGAGGATATGCTCATAATGTATGTGTTGGACTAGA
>ML780733.1:67692-81087 GCA_009831015.1 Picea engelmannii
TGCAAAACCCCCACTACAAAATATGTGCACATCAAATGCCCAACTCTTTTAATGGCATATATCAAACTCTAAGCATTGGCAAAATGCCCCTTGATTGCCTTTGATCCATCATATGGCAACTATGGGTTGTATAATGAAGGCATATGTCTTTGTTTACTTTAGCATCTCCTTGGACAAAGCAAAAGTCGATATATGGCTTATGGCAAAAGTCGATATATTTACTTTGGAATATGAGAAATTGATCTCCTTGATGAAAAAGGAGCAACTAATCCGACCCTCTCCAACAATGGCCCAACGGTCAGGGATCTAGATCCCTCCAATTCCTCACGATTTCGTTGAACATTTTGAAAAATGTTTGTGAGAGTCGTTGAGCTTATCACCGTCAGTGAACTGATATAATCCACGTAATATCTTCAAGACAGATGGAGGCATTGTTATAAAACAACTTGTGCATGGTTATCGCACCGCCGAATCAACTCCAGCTCCCGGATCGCGTCTGACAGTTATGGAGTTCGTTCCAAGAAGATCGTGGAGGATAAGCATGGATTAACCCTCCCATTGCACTTAGATCCACCGTGATGAATGCAAACGAGGTATCTGAGGCTGTTGTGGCTACCTGAGAAGAGGATAATCGTCGATTGCCAATACCAATCAATAATGGGACTGTGGCTTTGTTTCTTCATCGCGCTGCAACCAACGGAGGACATCGAGCTCATTCATGGCACATATCGGTTAAAAATTCAGATCCAATGACAACATCGATGAGACCATCTCTTCATCTGGATAAGGAGCAATGGTCGATCCAAATGTGGGTCGTTGAAATGATGGAAATCTCAACACCATCTGCTACGTTTCTCAACGCATAATGGAATGGAGAACCCCTGGTCCAATGCTTAAATAATATTTGTTATTCTAGACCATCTGGTCCAATGCTTAAATAATATTTGTTATTCTAGACCAGTGCTCCACGGAGATCCGACATTCGATGGATGGTGTAAGGCAACAACAATAACCACATAATTACCAATGTGAAAATTAGAAACCGAGAGTAATTCTCCTCTTGCTTAGTCGAATTCTAAGCTCGGATCTTAGAGATCTCGTGGTTGTGAAGAATGGAAGGATGCCCATCTTTGCTTTGTCCAGCAACTGGAATGGACCATCTAAGTAATTTTGCATTTCAGCATCATCACAAAGCGAGCGAGGAAAGACCGTTCGGTTGCAAATGAAAAATATGGTATACAGATCCAAAACCAATTTGTTGCAGCTAACACATAGATGCAGATATCAAGGTTATCATGCTACACATTGCCATTGTGTCAATAAACAACATGTATAACACAAACTTCTTGTTGTTGGTCATTTCAACAACTAGATTTCACTCTCCTCAGAAATGGTATCTACATTCGGTAAGGAAATCTCTGGAAGCGCTAGCTCGGAGATGTTATTTACCTAGGCTTACACTTTTTAGAACCGCCAAAGCTTTATCTGGGTACAAACCTGTTATCTCTCCAGGGGGAGGGGTTCGAGTCTGGAGAGACTGAGGCTACACTATATTGTAATAGACTTTTCATATGATATAATACATATCACAAGTTCCTCTCATTTATTGATGTCAGATTTTCATTTACTTCTTTTCCTATACTTTGATGGTTGTTATTGATTTAAGTTTGTCTTAACTGCTAATGACTGTTATCTCATTAGTCAGTTCATAAGCTTGATCAAATAAGCAATCAATACTATCTTTATTCAACCCATCACCCATCTGATCTGGTTGATAAATTTAGAATTCTTTACCCACCAGTTAAGCTATTTACCTGAGCATTGATTCTTGAGAGTATTGTCTCATCTGTTGTATACAATTGACTGTCTTGATACAAATCCAGTAGGTCAGTATTTCCCATTTGATCCAAACACAAAACACAAAATCATTCACATTTTACGTTACCAGGCTTCTTTGACCTACAGCCTAGAAGGACTCCTTGAGAGATAACATAACCCATAGCTAAATCATTAGAAGGCATCAATGTATTTGCACATTGTCTTTCATTTCTTACTCAGCCATTCGAATGGATTCTCCTTGGACAATCCTTCTGAGCTCTCCATTCTCCGCAACTTGTAGAATCCTTCTAAATTTGTTGTATCTACATCGACATGATTCTTGACAACAACAAAATCATTTTTCACAATAAAACTGATGAAGAAATGGGTACTTAATAAACCAGTTGTTTTCCTCAACAGTGGATTCACAAAGATTATATATATACATATATGTACATAGATATATTAATCAACTGTATAATAGGTTAATCTAACAGAACCTGTCAACTTCGTAGAAATGACAACCATTGCTTACCTAACCAATCGAAGGTGTTTTCCTTCTGTGACTGCATTTCTTCGGAGACTGGAACAGGAACATTGATCACGTGCTCCATTATCTTTGTCGCCTCCTTCTTGGTGGGTGTTTTAGCAATCTGTCTGTTTCTTGGTCTATGGCGAATTTCGGGATGTAACTTCCAACACTTCTTCTCCCAATGGCCATTGATCTCGCAATGAGTGCAATAGTTCCTTCGCTTCTCATTTAACACAATCTTCTTGTCATGAAGACATGAAAGAGGTTCCCTTTGCTTTGTCCCACTTCCGATGGGCATGCTTGTCTTCTCTACCCAAGTTTTCTTCTTGCGATCCTTGGCTACATCATGGTTAGAAGACCTATGACCATAATCATCTTTCTCATATGTAAGAAAAAAATTGAAATGTCCTTTATACTTTCCTAAGTGGTTCTTTCTCTGAGAAGAACAAGCTGGCTTGATTCCTTTCGTGGAATCTGATGGTGAAGAGATGGGTTTTTCTTCAACAACCTTTGAGCATTCTCCATTCTCCACCTTGCCATAACCCAAACCTACGAATTGTGGTCTTTGTACCACCTCTAATGGATTAGTGATTCCTTGGCCATGAATGCCAAGTCCACCTCGTATGTATCCCATCTTCGTGAGGAGCTTCATGCCCATGTTAGTTTCATACTGAGAAAACATTGAACATGACGAAGCATCATATACCTCAGTTTGAGTTTGTGGATCCATGATAGAAGGCTCTTTGTCTTCCATTCGTTCATCATGTTGCAACTTAACCAGGAGATCATCCTTGGCTTGCAATTCAAGTTGTAATTCTTCAATAATCCCATTGAGGACTTCTCCATGAAGCCGAGACCTCTCTTGAAGCTCTTGCTTCTCTTCTTCTGCAATCTGCAAAAGTATCCTCAACTCTGCATTTTCAGCTCGAATGTTGTGATTTATCTCTTCTAATTCTTGAAGTCTTTCTGCTTTCTTCGCTCCTTAGTCCATCCTGCAAAGTAGTCAGCCTAGCTCTGATACCACGTGATCTGAAAACGGGCGAGCACTTTACGCAAATTTTCAATTGAGAATCATTTTCTGATGAAGTATTTGCATAAGGTTTAAAGGGCCTATGAATGCATGCTTAACCATGCTTATAAACAATAATACATAACACACATGAGCTCAAAATGGAATAAAGCACATGAAAAGACAATTGAGGGAGACAACCAATGTTGGTAACAAAGTTCACCCCTCCTGGGCTACGTCTCTGGATCCGCTTCAATTGGAATATAGATCGCTTTCATTCCTTCTTCAAAAGATGTTGGGACCTTCTCATAAGTGACTACATAAGAGATGCCTTCTCCTTCAGTGAGGATTCAAGAAGACTGATCACACTCATACCTCTCCATACACCAAGAAGGATAATACCTTACATGAATAAGTCTCTCAAAGCTCAGGAGTAGTAGCATTATGGGTTTCTAACTCCACTCATTAACTCTCCATTACTCTCCTCTTACCCCCAAAGGGCTCACATAAAGCATTACACGGTTTTTCCTCACTCCCTCTTAAGAAAGAGCATTAGCTCCTAGATCCACAATAACAGGATCTAATTACAAAAGAGGAAAAACAAGATCCATGAATGTAGGATCTCAAACTATCTTCGAGTACATAAAGGGAAAAGTCTCAAAACCACCCAAAGACTCCTCATCCATGTCCTTGATTCTCTCAACCTAATAGTGAGAAAAATGGCAAATTGGTGTGAGGAGGTTTCTCACATAAAAAACAATTTCCAAAATGATAATTTAATGATAAATACGTGAGTCTAATTTCCCTCACAAGTATTAATCATTTTACATTAATAATGAATAATAATGTATAACTTTTTCAAAAGCTCATAAAGCATAAATAATACACATGAGCATCTCATAAAGCATAAGAATGCATGAGACCCTTTCCTTACAAAGCATTAATAAAATGCATGAGAAATATAAACTCAAAACATATAAGTTTACCACCTTCACCACTCTGCAAATCAACTTGGTGAACACATTAAAGTCCTTCTATGTGTGGAAACATGTCCGGATCAAGGATAAAGAGGAAAGAAGAGAGAGGATCCCCTTGTTTGATGCCTATGTATGAGGAGAAGGTACCCGAAGAAGATCCATTAACCAAGATGGAGAAAAAAGCTGAAGAGATCTAAGACATTATCCATTGGATCCAAGGTCTTGAGAAGCCAGAAGTTAGGAGGGTGCTATGGATATAGTCCCAACTTAGACTGTCAAAGGCTTTTGACATGTCTAGAATGATCAACATTCTAGGATTTTTTGTGAATTTTATGGAGTGCATCAGTTCGTGTGCAAGGATAATATTGTCCACGATTTGACGTCCTTCTACATAGCCAAATTGCTCTTGGGAGACAAGGGTGGGAAGTGGAGTTTTGAGCTGACTGGTTATGATCTTGGTAATAACTTTATAGATGACACTGCTAAGGGTTATGGGTTGAAACTTTCTAGGATCTTCAACTTTGTCTTCTTTTTGGATAGGGGCAAGGAAGGTGAAATTTAGTGTTGGGAAGACATTGAGGAATTTTCTTGAATCTTCAACTACCTCCAAAACATACTACTTAGTGATGGACCAAAAAGCATGAAAGAAGAAAACAACAAAACCATTAGGTCCAAGAGATTTACCTTTAGGCATATTGAGGACCACCTGCTCGACTTATTCTAGGATGATCTCTCACAACAACACATCATTTTTATCTTCTGTTACCAACTTTGGGATGTTCTGAGTGATTTTCTTGATGGTTTCTTGTCGATCTGGTTGTGGTTCTGTCATCGGGGAGCTATAGTAGTGAGTTAATTCTTCTTCTATTTCTTCATGTTTGAATATTTTGTTACCTAGATTGTCTTTGAGTGAGGTGATCTTGTTATGGTGTTGTTGTTGGAGTATAGATCTATGGAAGAATTTAGAGTTTTTGTCCCCTGCTTGAAGCCATTGCACCTGTGATTTTTGCCTCCATAATTGTTCTTCTTGTTGCTCTCTAAGAGAGATTTGGGTGCTTAGTAGAACTTCTTATGCTATAAGCTCCTTTGTTCGATCATGTAAAATCATTCTCTATTCAATATGTTCCATGTTTTGAGCCAATTGTTTTTTTGCTCGGAGGAATCTCTGAATTCTTCTTTGTTCCATTGCTTGAGTCATTGTTTTAGGTTTTTTAATCATTGTTGGAACCTGTACATTGGGGATATGTTGGATATGGTTGCCTCCTTCCACCATTGATTTATGTTGTCTTGGAATGAGGGGTGTTCCAACAAAAAAATTCAAACCTAAAAGGTCGATTTTGGTGGGGTAGCTTTGATATCCAAGTCAAGACAAATTGGCCAGTGATCTGAACGGTGACATGGAAATATGGAGACTTATATAGCTATGTTTTGTGCCATTTAGGATTTTGAGAGGAGAAATTGTTCAAGACAAGAGGTGATTTGATGCACACCTCCTCTGCGATTATTCCAAGTAAAAAATCAGTCCTTTGTTTCGCATTCCACCAGTTAGAGGTTGTGGATGGTTTCCTAGAAGCAATCAAAGTCCTGCTCTAGGTGGTTGATTCTTCCCTTTTTCCCCGCTAATGATGTAATTATGTTGAAGTCTCCTCCTATGATCCAATGAGCATTATTTACAATTGTCTATAGTTGTTGGATATAATGAAGAATGATTATTTTGTCTGTTGTTGACTGGGGTCTATAGACATTAGAGAGGATTCCCCATTGATCTAATCCTATCATTTTGAACCTTGATGAGATCATTTTCTTAGTTGAGAAGTAATTGGAGAGGAGGAATTCATTGGGATTCTAGAGGAGCACCGGTCCAATGGAGGCTCCCTCGGTGTCAATAACAATTGATTGACAACCTAACAAACATCTAGTGGCTATCATGTGGAGAGTTTATGAGGTACATTTAGTTTCCTAGATCATAAGGATGGAAGGTTATTCTTTAAGTAACATCGCCTTTAGGTATTTTTGTTTGCTTGGGTCATTCAGGGATCAAATATTCCAGGGGATGACTTTCATTGAGAATGACAGGGATCAGGTGATAACTTCTCCATCATAAGCTTAATACGGCATGAGTTGACCAAAAATTTCCCCAATCCTTGTAGGAGTTGCTTGTTACTCTTATTCCCCCATTTTCTTTCTTTTTTCATCACTTTGGGGGTATCTTTTACAGTGGAATTCTTAGTGCCTAGGGATGAAGAGGCTAAGTTTTTACCTTTATGCATCGTTGTCGCTTTGTTCTTGTATTTTGATTTGAGGAGGGCGGATTTCAACGGTTGAATTTGTGTTTCTATAATGGAGTTGGCATCTTGTTGTGGAAATGCAACAACAATGCTCTGTAGATCCAATTCCACCAAGTCCACTTCGTCGCCATCATCAATATCCTCCTTGCCATCCCTTGATGGGGCTATTTCCTCATCCTTGTCTATGATAATGTGCCATGTTCTCTCTCCTTCCTTCGCCTTGTGCCGAGGATTGTTTGGGTCCATGTTTGATTGGTTTTCTTCCTTTTTTTGCTCCTCTTGAATTCGCTTTGGTTGCATGTCCTCTAGATTTTTCCCCTGGGCAGTTGCCAATGTTTCAAAACTATTGTTGATTTTGGATCCTTTTGGAGACAGTTGTTGAGGGGGTTTCCTTAGGATTTTAATTTTAGTTGTGACCCTTTCAAATCCTTCCTCATCCTTTTCATTTTGATTCCTCTTATGATCTCGTGGGATGTTCAAAGGGAAATCTCAAAATAAATTTCCTTGTGCATGGCATTTTCGACAATGGAAAGGGATGTGTTCATAGTTGATTCTTTGGATCTAGTTTGAATCCCTATATCATAGGTAGATTGAAGCTAGCAAGGGCTTCAATATGTTGAGGTAGACATAGATCCTGACATATGAGGTGCATCGCCCATGCTATGTAGCATCAACTATTCTAACAAAGGTACCAAGAGTGTTGTTTATTCCTTCCAATATGTCAGGGTCCCAGTATTCATGGGCTAATGAATAAAGATGAATCCATACCGAAGCTATCGAGAAGTCTTCTTTTGCCAGGCTAAATTTCTTGGTCCACAAGTGTAGGTAAAGGTCGACTGAGTTAAAGAACTATGGTTCATTCTGGAAAATCCATTCTTCGTCCTCCATAATGTTGAAGATTGTTGTAAAGAATCCTTTTGAACCCAGTTTGAGCTCCACATCACCTTTTGGTTTCAATCTAGTTTTGATCCACCATAACAAGTCTTTCTTTGATGGTCATAGGCCCATGAACTTGCAGATGAGGGCGTGGTCTTGCATGTGTCGGATCGTCTCATTAATTTTGATGGAGTGGATCTCATATTATGGCATTTCTTCTGTGCGTGGGATACATGTATTGGATCGATGTGCTTCTGAAGTTTCAGTGGTGTTCTAGTTCAGGGGTGATTCTTCTCCTTGAGGAAGTGACTTATTTTTTCTCTTCATCCATTGGACACGGTTTAGGAGGCATTCCTTGCTTTGAAGCTTTTGATTGGCCAAGGAAAGGACAATTGATCCCTACTATAATGTTACGATAGGAGGGGGCAACACCCCCTATAGCGTTGGTCGCCATTAAAAAATTCAATACTTATTTTTTGTTGTAAAATTAAAACCTAGAGTACACTTTAAAATCACTAACATTATTAGTTTGAGAGCAAAAAATAATATTATCACATCAACCTAAAATAATAAGTTATTTTCAAAATAAAATTTTAATACTAACCATTTTAATAGATATAAAAAGTGGTTGTCATTATAGTATTACATAATACTAATTATCAACATAACAATAAAGCACATATGTCATATGTACTTTTATTACATTATTATAGGTTTTAAGAAATTAGATAAGTTCAACACCACAATCAATTAACTTGAGATATTAATATGATGCAATAGCACAATGAATCAACTTGACATATTAATATGATTCTCCAATTCAAAATTATTGATAAAGAAACTCTTAACAATGCAATATCTTTTTGCTTTGTATTGATAATTTTATTTCTAATTAATTTAATTAATTTATGGAAAACTATGAATCTCAACTCCACATTAGCATAATACAAACTCACTTTAACAAGGGAAGAAAGATATTTAAACTTTACACACGTCCTAACAATACTTTTTACGAATTCGTGATGATGTTATACCTCTTAACAATGTGATTATCGGAGAAGTTACTATTTAAACATCATATAAACTTTGCTAGAAATCTGGCCATCCCATACATTTTTAAATTGACGTTTCATACCAAACCGTTGGGGTCCATCCAAACTGTATGTGACAAACTTGGAAGAAGTCTCTCACCAAAACATAGATCACAAAAAGTCTTTAAACTAAAATATAACCATGTCCAACACCAGTCTTCACTTTGAATTTAATTTAATATCTTTTTTAAGGTGTAATGACATATTCTCAAAATAAACTAATTTTTTTAAGTACAAAAACCATGTAAATTAGGGTTTCAAAGACAATTAACCAACACAATCTATCAATATCATGGAACCATTCTCAATTTTCCATTACACAATAAACCAAATTTCAAGGTTATATAAATCATGCAAATCAATATGTGAAGACAATTAACCCACACACTTAGTGCATGTTATTAAACATGTTTTTGATCTTCCACTACAATTGATTACACAAAAATGCTTCCAACATTGTCAAATAATCTAGAATTCTTGACCAACCAAGCGATCTAGATCAAAGATTTAAAGTGACTTGATGATATGATTGAATTATACTTCCATGATACCAAAAAGTAATAACAAATATCATAATTATGTTAATTAGATTTTAATTATAAATGATTTAAAGTGACTTGATGATATGATTGAATTATACTTCCATGATACCAAAAAGTAATAACAAATATCATAATTATGTTAATTAGATTTTAATTATAAATAAATGAAGAGTTGGAATTTAAACACCATGCTTATGAAGCATATACGCATTCATCATAACTTTAAAAAGTTGAAATCATTCATAAGTTTTCAATCATAGTTTAATGATTATAACATAGGAGTTGTTTAATTTTGTAATAATTTTTTTGGTTGTTGGAATACTCTAATACATGAATTAGAGTGTCTAGCTACAAAGGTAATGTATATGAAGCTCTAGACTTGTGTTATATCTCTTATAAGGAAGCTTTTTATGACACATGGAGATGGAGAGGTAATTAAGGGATCAAACTTTAAAGTGGAATTTGCACAGACTTTTGAAATAGAGGTAAATTTTTCCCAACCTTCTAGTATGAGGTTTGGAAATTTTGAATATGGACATGTTTTTGATTTAAAATCAAAGGGTATATAGTTTCTCGAGAACTTATTGGAAGATTCATTTGTTAGCTTTGATAAGGAAAGTGAGGTGTTGAGGGATATTTCCCATTATATTAAGCAGGTCCATTAGGTGGTGAAGATGATAATGTTTTTAGGCTCGTAAGGATTCATAAGGAGCAACAATCAACCTTGGAGGGTTGTAATTTTGGAGCTTAGTGGGGTGATCTTTGTCGGAATGAAGAGTTTGAGAGGGTTTGGTTCTTAAGGGAAACAACTAGGAAGATGTCAACCCTTGGTTGGAAGCAAAGGAGTGTAGTGCAAAGGGTGTGGAGAAGAATGAGAGGGAAAACATGTGTTAAACAATGGTCAAACCCTGCCAATTTGGTTTTGGGTGATGACATTAAAATGCATGAGGTTATGGGTATGGTGTATAGAGTTCTTATGGTAAGTTTTCATGGTTGCAAAGTACGAGAGGCTTCTATGAGGATTTCGATAAAGGAGTTTTTGAATCCTTGCATTAGTTACATCTTGAAGTTCTCGTTACTTTTTAGGGGATGGTTAGGCTTTGTGTTCATGTCAGAGGATGATTTAAAATCAATTTGAAGAATTTTATGGAAATGGGACTCTAGTCCCATGATCCTGAAGCCATGGAATCCTTTCCTTGATTCATGTTTGGAGAGGATTGATATCCAACATGTTTGGGTGAAGTGTCCTCAATTTCCCTTGGAATTCTTGTCTCTGGAGGTTTTTCAGGCAATTGGCAACTCGTTGGGATTTTTTATTAGTGTTGATATCTATTTTATGGAATTATGTATTATGATAGTGGCTTGAATCTTGGTTGGTATAGATCTAAGAGAGGGGTTGGCTATTGAAATGTCTTTGCATAAAGGTAGTCACTCATGTTCTTAGCCTTTGGCTTGGGAAGGGCCTTTTAAATGCACCTAATGTCATTAATATGGCCATTTATCTTTGAATTGTGATTTTCCATTTAGGAAAAAGGTATGGATTAAAAATCGATAGGTAAATGATGTTGGAGGAGTGATTGCTCACCTAAACACTTATGTGGTTGACAAAGTGGTGTAGAGATCAAAGAGGAGGGATGTAATTGATGGTGGGGATTATTTGGAAAGGATTGAAGGACTAGTGTTAGTGGGATGGAAGGCTTTGTGGAAGAAAATGATCCAGTAGTGGCTCGAGTGGATGAAGGCTATGGCTTGCCTACTAAGTAGTGCCCATAGATACTAGTTTTTCTTCTATATGAGCCTAGTGAGTCTTTACAAGACCTGGCTCCATTGGATTTACATTATCCTTCTTCTATAATGGGATTTAAGGGTTTAGTTCTTATGGGGGGCATGTAGTTGTAAGGGATTGTCTTTAGCAAGGTGAAATGGGATAAGGGTAAAGAGGATATCACAAGGGACAATATTGTATATGTTTTGAATGGTTCAATTCTTGATTAGTCAAATGTAGATAATGTTTTACAGGGTGGAATTAGGTATAATCTGAGATCGCGAAAAGAGTCCAATGGTGATCTTGGAGATGTGGCTAAAGGTGGTCTGGGTTGTAACGAAGGGAAATGTTTTAAAGGAATGGGTAGATGCAAAATATCCTACATATGTTTGGCTCAAGAGAAAGCACCATATGAAGTTATGTATGGTAAGCAACAGTCGATTTTGAGGGCCCTTGGAGAAAATTTATCCTCAAGAAGGGATGCTTTGTGATCTACCTCTCCTTAAAATGTAGAGCCTTGAGAAATCTTAATAAAAAACTCACCCTAAAGAGACTCATCTCAAAAGCCTGATATTCTGCTCCTTCAAGAATACTTAGGGGAGGGTCAAAAGGTGGTTTATGAGTTGGAATTTTTGGGGGGGGATGTGAAGTCATCTCTTTGGATGTTGGATGGAGATCAGATGGTTTGAAAGGGTTGGATAAAGTTATCTCGATTTTGAATATATATGGGCCTCATTCTGGTGGGGTCATATGCTAGGAGAAGTTGTTTAGGATGGAAGTAGTTAGTCAAATGACTGTTATTTTTGGGGCCGATTTTAATATCTCCATAGATAATGCTAAAATCTTGGGGATTTCAACCTAAGTTGGTCCACTATCTAATTTTTTCTTAAAGAATCTATAGGAGGTGGGTCTTTATGATGTACAATCCATTAAGATAAAGCTCACTTGGAGAAACAAAAGGGTGGGTGAGGATAGAGTGGCTAAAAGATTGGATATATTCTTATTGTAAGACAATGGATTGGTTCAGGGGGAGGGGAGGGGAACCAAACCATTTCCCTATTTTATTAGAGTTGGCCTCTATAGGGAGGAAGCCTCCAATCCCCTTTAAATTTAAATCAAACTGGTTGGAAGGGGAATAATTTACAAATTTGGTAAAAGAAAAAAATGTTCCTTATGATGAGGGATCCAATGCCTCGTTTGCATTGTAGTTTTAGGAGAATTTGAAAAGGATTAAATAGGAAGTTTTGCATTGGTCTCATGAGAAGAAAGTCAAGGATGAAAATGAGATGGTGGATATTCAAGAATAATTAGAAATTGTGTTCAATCAAGATATGATAGGCTACACTAATGAGGAGCAGAAGGATAGGGTCAATCATTTGGAAAAACACAAAAGGAAGCTTACGTAAGATAAGGAAGCAACTCGGAGACTCAAATGTATAGCACTCTCGCTTGAGAAAGGGGATGAAAATATCAATTTTTTTCATTAGTATGCAACTCACAAGAAAAATATTAACACCACATGGAAGATTAATAAGAATGATGGGTCGATGGTCCCTTCTTTTGAAGTGTTGAACATTTCAATGATATCTATAAGGCTAAATATTGGGTAACAATTGCAAAAGTAGTTAAAATGGTTTTTTTCTTCCTTGGGTTTTTTGAATGAGAGGGATAATGAAAATATTCTTGAAGTTGTGTCTAGAGAAGAATTACAACCTTTCTACATTCCTTTAAAAAGTACATGAGCCTAGGGCCTGATGGATGGCTTGTGGAGTTCTTTTTGTTTTTTTATGAGATCATCAAGGGTGATTTGTTGAGCGTACTTGATGAGTCCAAAAGAATTGGGTAGATGGTTGCAACTTTCAATGCTATGTTTATAGCTCTTATTCCCAAATCGGATGATCTATCTTCATTTGAGGAATATAGATCCATCTCTTTGTGTAATTGTATATACAAAATAGTGGCAAAAATCATTGCCATGCGGATTATATGTTTGTTGTTTGACTCCATTTCTAAGGAATTCTTTGACTTTTTGTTTGGTAGACATGTTCAAGAAGAAATTGGTGTGGCACAAGATGAGCTTCATTCCATTAAGACCAAAAAATTGCAAGCAATGTTTGTTAAGATAGGCCTTTGAAAGGCTTATGATAGGGTCAGTTGGTTATACCTAAGAATGATGCTTATACACCTAGGGTTTTGTTTGAATTTTGTTATTTGGATTATGAATCGTGTATCATCCATTTCATTCTCTATTTTGATTAGTGGTTCAACATTAGAATTTTTCAAACCTAGATGGCGGCTAAGATATGGATGTTCGTTGTCCCCCCTCCTATTCCTTACTGTGGTAGAAGGATTGAACAAGGCTCTCCTTGAGGCCAAGAGAACTATATCTTTCAAAGGTATGAAGATTGAGGGTTCCTTGTTTCTTTCTCATTTGTTGTTCATAGATGATATCTTGCTCTTCTATGATTGCTCAAGAAGGGATGATGAAATGTTTTTT
>ML780733.1:102050-118148 GCA_009831015.1 Picea engelmannii
GATATAAATTTGTATAAAATCACTATTTTTTGTTGTTTAAAATCTATTTCTAAATGTAGAAATGGATTTAGTATGATGAAAAACCCTAAAGCACTCGGATTATTCAAAAATAATCACTCAAATCTGTGGATCTAACAATTTCTCGCCAGATTTCGGGCAAATGTCCCCGAAAAACATCGTCGAAAAAGAGTCGTTTCATAGAACGTTTAGACTACGGCTATTAATATTGACAAAATGTTTATAGATGTGTGTAATGGTTCAAATGTCAATAAAAACTCTTATAGTCCTCTTAAACCAAGAGAAAGCAAGTATGCATGCCTGCTCTAGTGGGGAAACCAGGTAAAAAATGGAAAATAACTAGTCTTGAAACCTTAAGTCTACTTGATTAATAGGCTGTAATGACACTTCTAAAATTGCCTGTGACTTGGACATACAAAACTTGGAGAAAATTATATCTAAAAAACTAAAAAGCATGTTATCCCTTGCATGAGGAACCTAAGAGAATGACATACCAACGACATCTGGGTGAGCATATGTAGCAGAGGACTCTGCCCATGGTCGGCTTGCAGCAGGAAGCTGGAAGGAGCCACCATGTCTTTTTGCAATCCAGGTCACTACAGAGATAAGATAAGCGTTATGCGCCTCCAGAGTCTCCATGCGATGCTTCAACTAGCGAAAATCTTCATCTTTAGGCAACATTGCCAGAGCCACCATTGTTTTGGTGTGCTAGTAAAGCTCCAAGGTTTTGTAAAACTTGGAATTGTGGGTCTTGGTGCATCCCAAATCCATAATTATTCTCCCCCCACCTGTTGTTCAACCTACTTGTCCTCTTTGAATTCCCTGACTAGCTTAACCTTGACTTCCAACGCAGGCATGGTCGATTGGTCTTTCGTAGGGACAAAGTCATGGTAAAATTCAACAGTGACTATGACTGCCTTAACAACGCATGGCGAACTAGTAGGGGAGGGACGAGTTTTTCGTCCATGGGGAGCCATGAGAGAATAAGCCTGAACAAAAGAAGTTGAGTTCTCATACGTAGACCAAATGAGAACCAGAGCATACCACCATAAGGAGCAGAGCCAAAGCACAAAGGCGTCAATGGCCTTCCCCTCAAAATTTAACCTAGCTTTGGCCATAATAACCACTAACTTCATACGTACCATGTTTTCATTGTAGCGCCCAAACATGAATATTAGTGCAGGGTTATTGAATTGTGCGAGCCATCAATCTCGCCAGCAACCACCATATTGTCGCCATTACTTCGTGCATCTTCCATGCCCAAGTGAAGTACAAGGCCACAAACATTCGGAGCTTGGATCCTCACCACCTAGAGCATTGAAATGTGTGCCATCTCTTTAGACCGTGACGTACAATTATCTTCGCTAGTAAACACTCCATTTGAGGAATTTTTGTACATTTTCTCTCTCTATTTAAAGAAAAAATGATTTTATGTCAAATAAAAATTATATTTTTTATTTTAACATTTTTAATTGTTATTAAATTTTTTATTTTTATTGGATGAAAAAATTTAAACTTAATATATTTTGAAATAACACTTCACCCATCGTAGAAATGCATTGTAAAAGCATAAAGAGCAATATTACAAATGATAGAGGACCCATGTGTACATGATAGAGTTTATGTGGAAACTTTCAAATTAGCTGGAGGGAAAAGTACATGTATGATGCTTCGTCAATATAATAAAAATATCAAAAATACAATCATGAGAATTAAAAATAAAAAAAATGTATCAATTAAAAGTTAGGTCAAATTTATATGATAAAAAAAGACAATTATAATTTAAAAGAAATGAAATAAAGTGAACATGATAAAATATGTAACTACAATGAAAATAGGAATGTAAAAACATTTATAAAGATTGGAGTAGGTGATAAAATGTAACTACAATAAAAATAAGATTTGTCTATTAGCATACCTGCCACAATCAAGTTGATGTTGGTCCTCTGCATTTAAGCTAATGACGGTTATTTAGTGTTGATATCCATACTCGGGATTTTTAGTTAGTGTGGAAACATGGAAACAGTGAGATGTATCTCCATAGCGTTACGACGACCACCCACTGTACCTTATTACTTTGTTTTTCCAAGCGCTAGGGCTTATGACAACCGTTATAGATCAATAAATGATATTTGGGATTTAAGAGCAACTTCTAGCCGAATTATCTCTGACTCCCTTGGTTTCCTGTACAAGGCCCACACCAGATAGAAGAGGAGGACACACGGTTATGAACTCGTGCAATCGGGTATGCAATCTCATAGTCAAACGATTTATCAGGCAATGAATGATGCATATGTTTTTGTCGAATGGGCCACATGAAGCAAGGAATTTGGAGAATAAATTATTTTGGTGAATGTTTTAAGTAGAGGATAGAACTTGAACTAGAGGATGGAATTTCAAAGCAACGCAATTCTCGTATTGTCATTTGTCTATAAACAACTATAAATAATTCTCTGCTTATAACCCAACTCCAAGTCGACCATCTCTGCCCCTATCTACGATACTACCCCAAGTCGACCCATTGCTTCTTTTTTTGCTACTCGTTCATCACCATAATTGGTGATTAATCTTTCGCTTACAACACAACCATGAATTCCCCAGCAATGCTCAATACCTCTTTCCCTTTACCTTCTGCCAGTGTTTCCCCTACTTCTCAGCTCTCCAATTTCCGCCACGCCCTCTTTGCATCACACCGGTGGAAAATAATTTGCCAACACTAGCAATGGAATAATTAGGAAAATATTACAAAACATTGTTATATTTAACTACCATGTTTTACCATTGTTACGAAACTCAGCATCAGCATAAAAGTGTCAGCAATTATCAACTCATAAAATCAGCAAAATAGGGAATATCAACAACAAAAAAATCGAAAAAACTCGGCAGGTATAAACTAAAAGTGAAAAACTCAAAAAATCTTCATCACAAAAAAAAAAGCTCAGAAAAATCGAGAGAAATTGGAGATTTTGTAACATTGTTTCAGACTTATCAAGCTGGAGAGTGCTAACCTTATGACCATCTTTATCGTTATCACTATAATTATGAGCTGTGTCATATGACGAAACAAATCCTTGAGATCGTAAAAATTTGTTTACTTGTCCATGACGTTTGCTCCCATTCCAGTCCCTGCAGAGAATGCATTCAAGGTAGGAATCTTATAGATAAAAGACCGATCACTGCATATTGCAAGCACAACGACCCAAATGACTCCCTGCCGACCATGTTGGATGTTCTTGAGAAAACAAAGCTAAATGTCTTCGAGGTGTCGAAGCCAAGATGAAATTGGCGGATATAAATGCTGACACTATTGACATCATTTAATACTTTAATAATAATCATTTAATCATATTAAATAGTGTCTTTAAAGCCAGTCGTCCCCTGTGCAATAACAGGTTCAATTTAAAGACCAATAGAAACACAGATAAACAATTCAAATATTTTAAAAAATTACAAAAAATTCACATTATAAAGTTAAACTTTGTAAAATGGTAGAAATTTTTGGTCAACGTTCAAAGTAAAAGACAATTTGCGACATATTGATTACTATATACCATGCCGCTGGCAGGTATAATAAGAATCTAGAAACATTTATAAAGATTGGAATATGTGAAAAAATAAGATTGAATGAGAAAAAAACATGAACTTTTTTTCCAAAAAGAAAATTGCTCAATTATATTAGATATATAATTTTTTACATCATCAAATCCACTTAGGATATAAAACTGTAATACTGTCCAAGAAGATATTTCAGATATTACAAGAGAGATATAAGTTCAGAGTTCCAAACACAAAAATATGTGAGTGCAATCAAGTCTAAGCCAAAAACGATTGGTTGTACATTCTACATCCGATCAATGGAAAATAGAAACAACAAGCCCAAAAAAAAACTTCGTCAAAAAGTGAAATTAGCACTAGAATAGATGGATGTGTTTTTTGGGACCTTCCGTGCCATTTAGCCAGCTGTAAAAGGTGATTCCGCCTTCAGGTTCTAGAGATGATTGCTTGGATAAAGTGTCTGCCTCCTTGTTGTGTACCCTATATATATGATGAAAGCTTAATTCCTGGAAAACTTTAATTAATTCCAACACTTTGATCTTCCAGCCCTCAATTGCACATACTTGTAATCTACCTTTTTTTTTAGCCAATCTATGACCACCTTTGAATCCCCTAGAATCTGTAGTTTATGTATAGATAGGTGGTGTGCCAGAGTCAATGTTGCCCAAACTCCCATAAGTTCTGCTTTAGTATTAGTTACCTCACCACAATTCATTATCCATCTAATAACAGTAGACTCGGGTGTTTTTAGGACACCCCCCGCTCCACATTGTTTGCCATCAACCTAAGTTGCACCACCAAAACATGCTAGAGTGTTTCCCGTATGGTGAGAAAAGGAACATGTACGGGCTTGTAAAGGCTTCTGTATATAATGCTTTCTTTTAAGGGCACCAATAATTTTTATGGTTACCGAAAGTGCAGAGGGAGAAATATTCTCAAAAATTCCAGAGTTTCTCTCCAACCAAATATACCAACAAACAAGGGTTGCATGGCAACGCAGTCCCTGCCGAGTTAGTTGGGAAATACATGTTGAACAATGAAACTTAATATAACTAAATGCACAAGTAATGAATATTTTTTGTCAAAAGATAATAATTGAGGGTTGTTTGTTATTCAAAATGTATAATGAATCGTAAGCTGAATGGAACTATAATATTCATAAATATAATATAAATATAATAAATATAATAATAAATAATATATTAGATAATAAATATAATAATGCATAATAATAAATACATAGTACAACCTTTTATATTTAGATGTGGTGATTGGTGAAATTCATTGATCGTGTAATTAATTCTACATATTGAAAGACATGAAGGGAGCAATAACACTTCAATTCTTTCAACCAATTAGAAATGAGAAACACAAATATTTTTATTATATCCAAAAACATATATTTGTTTTCCTACGTTAAACATTACATTGCATACACAAGTTTATGGTAAAAGGTAAATTAATGTCACATCAATGTCACATCAAAAGCAAACTCATTGCTATAGTCCTATGGTAGGGACTAATAAGGGTTGAGAGATATGAAATATTCGCTTTCTCCTTTGTCCAAGATTTATAACAATCCGACAATGATGAACCTGTCCACGCACTCTTGAAACTCATAAAAGTGTTTAATCTTTCCCAGATTGATTTTGTGAAAATGCAACTAATGAAGAGATGGTTTATGTCTTCGACTTTGCTCTTGCATAATGGACACTGACCAGGGCCTTCCCAGCCCTTTTTTTGGAGTGTATCCCATGTAAGTATCTTTCCCTCTACTGCCAGCCAAGTGAATAATTTTATTTTGAGTTGGATATCCCATTTCCATAAGCCACGCCTCCATCCATCAATACCCGAGCAACCCTGTGTGGAGATANAGCCCTTTTTTTGGAGTGTATCCCATGTAAGTATCTTTCCCTCTACTGCCAGCCAAGTGAATAATTTTATTTTGAGTTGGATATCCCATTTCCATAAGCCACGCCTCCATCCATCAATACCCGAGCAACCCTGTGTGGAGATAAGAGCGAAGTAAACATTTTTTGCAGTGAGGTACCCTGAATGGCCACCTCCCGTCCACATTAAAGTATCATTGCCATCATGTATGGAGGCTCCTGCGCTGATGAGAGCCATGCGGTAACATTCCCATTCAACTGCCAGCGATCCTGATAGTCCAAGGTCCCCATACCTGTACCAACTGGTCGAGGGTCCAACTTGTTCAGCAAGGTTCCTCGCCTGTGAGAGAACTAAGATTTTATTCTGCCTTAAAAATGAAACGAGTTTTGGGGAGAGAATGGATCTGTCATCCAATCCCAGGATCTTGTCTCTACCAAGAGCCACAAGGTGTCCCGAACCAGGAATCCAATTGAGCCACTGCGTGATTAGGTGAATGGATTTTAAGAGGCCGCCCCAAATTTTTGAGACTATGGTTGAGTTGAAAGTACGCAATCTGAGCCAGTTTATAATAGTGGTAGATGGTAAATATTTATCTTTTATAACTTCATGTCATATGCCTACACCCATTAGAACCCTCTAGAGAGTATTTGCTGCTAAGGATTTACTGAAGTGAAAGATATTGTGGAACCCTCAACCTCCATAGCTTTTTGGTTTTTCCAAAGTGTCCCATCTGCATAGATGGAAATGAGAAGAGTCCATGTTTCCTCTCTAGAGGAAATTAAACATTATAATTCCAATCTTGTTTAAAATAGTGCACGAGATGGTTGCCAACGACATCCAATAAACATGCAAACTTTCAAGAGTAGATTTAACCAAAATAAAACATCCACCCAATGATAACCATCTATTACACCGGAGGTCTATTTTTTTCTCCATCTTGGATAGCAACCAGTTCCAGTCAACACTTTTTTGTAGCCCAATGGTCAAATAAAAACCCAGATATCTAAAACCTGTAGCTAGCTTTGAAAATTTATATGGAAGAACAATCATGTATGGAGCCAGGTCTGCCTCCGATAACCCTGAATGTAGTACATTTGATTTTTGTTCATTTACCTTTAGGCCTGATGCTTTGTAGAAAAATTTGATGATACCATCGATTTCTATCCATTCATTAATAGAAGCATTTATCATGATTAAAATGTCATCCACAAATAAAATATGAAGGATCTTAATCATTCTAGAAACTCTTATGCATGCAATCTTCCCTCTCGCTTTGCTCTCTTTAAGTAGTAAGCTAAGACCCTCCAATACCAAAATAAATAACAAAGGGGATAAAGGGCATCCCTGACGTAATCCGCGACCGCTCCTCAAGAAATCTGTAGCTTCACCATTTACTAAAACAACAAAGGAAGATGAAGAGACACAACTCATAATCTAGTTGGTGAATTGTAACCCAAAACCAATTTGTATTAAGATCATTCTTAGTAGATCGTCAATACAATCATATGCTTTTTGTAGATCCAGCTTCAAAATAATTGACTTATATTTCTTCTTTTTAATGCTGTGAAGGCATTCATGTGCAGTGCCAATGGCGTCCTGTATTTGTCGGCCCTTCAGAAAGCCGAGTTGTTCAGCAGAGAGGGATCTAGATAGGATAGGTATGATACGATTTGCTATGATCTTTGAAATTAACTTGTAACAAATATTGCAAACAAAAATGGGTCTGAAGTCATAGAAAGTAGTCGGCTTATTCGATTTTGGGATGAGGGCTATACAAGTTGAATTGAGGCCGCCAACTATCTACCCCTTCATCCTAGATTCCTCAACCATCTCTAACAGATCAACTCCCACTAGATCAAAAAAGAAAGTGAAAAACTCTATTGTCCAGCCATTGTGCCCATGACTCTTATCTTTCTTAAACATGAATAAAACCTCCCTCAATTCTTCTAAGTTAACAGGCCGAAATAGGGATCTTTCTTCTTCATCATTTACCAAACGGGAGAAAAGCCCAACTAATCTCAATTGTTCACTTGTTGTTTGAAGTTCTCGTGCCTTGAATAAATTACTGAAATATTTCACAGCCTCTGCTTTTATATCCTCCTGACCTGTATGACAAAGTCCGTTGGAATCTACAATCTCCCATATGTGTTTGTGGTTTCTTCTATAACATGTGTATTGATGAAAGAACTTTGTGTTATGGTCTTCTCCTTGTATCCATATAGCCCTGTTGCGTTGCCTCCACAACTCTTCCTTTGCTTTTAGTAATGTGTTTCTTTCATGTTCCATAATACTTAATTTCTACTCTATATCCCGAGAACAATCACCATCGGCCTAATGCACTAGATATTCATTAATCTTCGATTCCAAATTCTACAGCCTCATAATGTTTTTTCTATTTTTTCCCCTGATCCAATGCTTTGCCCGTTTCTTTAGATCCTTTAGCTTCCAAATGATTCGCTGCCAACCTCCTTTAGAAAGGCACAATGGGTCTATCCAGATATTGTGTACAAGGGATATGAAATCCTTTTCCTGAAGCCACTGTGAATTGAGTTTAAATGGATAAGGTTTGTAAGTCGACCCGATATCTAGTTGTAAAATGATCGGAGCGTGATAAAAAACATAGGGGTATTCCACCCAGGAACGATATAAACCAACTCCAGATAGAAGCTCTTCAGATATGTAAAATCTATCCAATCGTTTGGTGATAGAGCCGGTCCCTATGCACCCATTCCTCCATGTGGAGACTACTCTGTCAGGTTGGACATCAATTAACTAATTGGTCTAAAAAAAGTGCTTTGAAATATTCTGACAATCGACCCGCCTGTGCAGATCCTCCCCAAACTTCGCTAGGTGAGACTGTAAAATTCAAATCTCCCGCAATGATCAAATTTTTGTGTGAGAGAAGACCACTGTCCGCCACAACGTTTTGAAATTTATTTCTCTCCACGCAAGGGTCATAAGTGTTTAATAATGTAAGCTTCCTCTTGCTAGCAATCCTGTCAATAAAATTTCACCAACAGAGAGGTAAGGTACCAATTCAAATTTGTTTGGATCCCAAGAAACTAAAAGACCTCCTGAGGTCCCCACTGAGTTAACAACACATATGACCCATGAGGGGCACAAGCCACACATGAAATTTATAGCTTTTTGTTCAGGGACCAGAGTTTCCTGTAAAAATGAGATATTCAGGCAAGTTTGATCCAATAGCCGTCGAACAGAGGCAGCTTTTAGGGAGCCCCCTATCCCTCGAAGATTTAGGGATAGAAAAATCATTACTTTGCCCAAGCAAGGGCTTTCATTGCTCTAAGTGCCCCACTATCAGTGGAAGGAGAAACTGAAGCAGGTTGTTGGGAGGAGGAGGTCGAACACTTTTTTCTAGCACTGCGGGTTTTTATGGAGGAGTACTCAATACCCATGCCACGTGACCAAGAAAATTGCTTTCCGTTACCTACACCAACTGGTCATGAAGCATTGGCTTCCCCATCCCGAGACAAGTCTTTATACACAAAGTTCCTCAAAAAGACAGGCAGAGGGACAATAACATAGGGGTCTCAAAGGTAAGGTATCAGGGAGTCTAACACATCGTTTAATGAGGAATCAATTTCCTCCGATTCACGATAACCGGGTAGTGTAGCAGGGTTCCCGCAAGGGTTAAAGGGAAACTTGGAGGTGGAACAATGATGGTAGGGTTCCATTGGAGCAGTTGAGGGTGCAATAACATGACCTAAGACCTCTAAAGGTTCGAGACTCCTGGTATTTTCCTGGATGACATCGTCCGACGAAGGTACAATAAAGGGCTCCTTTTTCACCTGCCGGAAAGAACCCTCGACATCGGGCCCATCAGAAACCAAAGTTGACACCATGGGCCTCCCCTCAAAAGAAGTATTCTGTTTTAACCACCCAAAAGTGTCCAGAGTCTCTTTTTCCAAACAAGTTAAAGTAGAAAAAAATGCAGTGCAGTATGATCTTAACTTACCCGAGAGACTCTCTGGGGGCGAGGATGGACTGATGACCTCCATCGAGAAGAGGAAAGCCCCGAAGTCACTTGTGGTAGCCTCAGGTGAAGAGTTATACAAATTCTCTTGCATCTCCGTGTCCTCAAAATCGTCCACGGAAACCCATCCTTTACAGTCCTGTCGAAGGTGACTGATGTAATGGCAAATGCTACACCTAAAAGGAATGCCTAGGTAATCAAGTCTTTATAGAGTCTTACGACCCCGCCATTCGATCTTTAATACTTCCGGAAGCCCATTGTGTATGTCAATTTCGACCAAGACTCGGACCACCTTTCTGACCATAGCAGTAAGGTTATGACTATCCACAGAGATAAAAGAGCCAAGAGAGTTTCCGATCACCATGAGTGCTGCTTCGTTCCAGAGGTGGACGGGTAAGACCAACAGATGGCACAACTAAAAGTACTCAGAAGCCGGGTTGAAAGCAACACGCCAACGCTTTAACATGAGGTTGTTGCCTCCCATAACCCACCTACTCTCCAACAGAATGGACAAGTCTTATGGGGACTTGCAGATGAAACCTAACCATCCCTTGGTTAGGTGTAAGATTTCTGGCACGTAACCTAATAGGGGAACCCACTGAGTATTAACCCAATCCTGTAACGTGACACTGCAAAGATAACGATAGGATACCCTACCAACAAGACCACATAAAGCCAATCTAGCCGCCTATTCGAGCCCCACATCCGACCCCAAAACCATCTTTCTGTATGCTTTATTTGGTTTCCACAGTTGCCGACGGCTATGAGAGAGACCCACAGGATAAAAATCCCTCTTCTGTGATGTTGGGGGAGCCGTCTTTCTGTGTAAACTAGCCTCTCTGTGAGCTAAGGGAACCTTTGTAATTTGACGGGCACAGTCTGTTAGACCAGGGAGAATACTAGTGAGAGTGGGAGGTAAACAAGGCTTAACGATAGAATGAGAAGGCCGATGGGATGTCAAACCCCCCTGTGTAGAATTTAAGGATAAGGTACCATTCCCCAGGGAGTCAACACTATAAAAAAGACCAATCTGCTGCCAAATAACCTCATCCGTAACCTTCATAAGTGCGTCGATGTCTTACGAGATGTCATCTCGACCCAGCATGACTATGGAGATCCTCCACCTGGGCTCCACCGAATGTTCTTTGGTAGGGGAGATAGTCCAATAGTCAATCAACGGAGAGATAAGTGGATGATGTTCTACCTAGGAACCAGGGCCTATTAATAGTATCATAATGGATAGTCAGACGACATGCTCAAGTAAATGAGGGTAGGTGGCATGGAACATACCCCAAAATAGTAACATTAAGTCTCTAACCCGGCGAGGAGGAGGTGAACGAACGTCGGGAGGAGATACAGGGAACACAAATTTCATAACTGGAAAAAAAACAAAAAACAGTTCCAGTTAATAACCAAACCAATTTAACACTTCGCGGTTACAGAATCCGGACAGGTAGGAACTAGTGTTCGGCTCCCTGCGGTGTCCGCCATTATTGTAGTTTTTGAAATATTCTCCCGCCCAGTTAAAATATGATCTCCTATCGACTTCTCGTAATTTCGACGTAAACTTAAAAAAGTAAAAAGTGAAGATGTACATTTTTAACAGAATGAGAAATGTGGATATGCATTTTATCAAAATAGAAGATAAAGTTTTACATCTATAAACAAGGATATATATATATATATATATATATAAAACCAAATAGCTGATAAGATAAGAAAAACCAATATAAAAATTAAAGAAAACCAAGGAATTTTAAATCTCAAAAGTTGAGGAAAGGAAAATATAGAACATATCATTGAATTATAAATGAGAAACAACTTACCAAAGTTACTATCAAAATCATCAATATTGTTAATTATAAAAAATATATTATTATATTAATTTAAATTTTTTTCTCATTTTCGAAATAATTTTTTTTCCAAATATAAAAAATGAAAAATGGTTGTTTTAATATTATCAATTATTATATCGATAGGTATGGTATATAGCTTTGAGTTGGGTTTGACTTTCTATTAGTTAATGGTTGACCAAAAAATATACACCTTTTTATCTAAAGTTTTGAAAAATAATGATTTATTTTAAATTTCAAATCTCATTTATCTGAGATCTTATTGGCCAAAGACTTTGAAGTCTTAATGGTGCCTTCACTCCCCCCAATGTTATTGTAATAAATATTTTTGCCATCTCGTCATTTCATTGCTCCTTCTCTCCTTATCTCCTTAAACAATACTTTCATTATTATATTTGACAGGTATATGCTACCTAGTAACCTTATTTAACATAATAGTAAAACCAAATCAATAATATTATATATACTTTTATTATATTATCATAAGTTTTATGAAATTAGAAAACTAACCAATCAATTTGAGATATTGATATAATCCTTTAATTTGAAATTATTGTTAAAAAAATTCTTAATCATGTAATTATCTTTTTGTTTTTATCAATAATTTTATTTTATTTTTAATGAATTTTAATTTTATATTAACATAATACAAACTCATTTTAATAAAGAAAAAATAATTTAAGCTTTAAACCCTCACAATAAAAAACAATATTTTTATCAATTTATTAATATGTTATTCATTAGAGATTTTAGAACAATTAACCAATACACTTTATCCATATTATGGAATCTTTCATTATATAATAACGAAATTTCAAAATCAAGAATTTAAAGATAATAACGTGTATTATTAAATCTATTTTTAATTGTTGATTATTGAGTGAGGTTGAACCATTTATATAATATATTTATTGGTGATTTCACGGACCATTTGTTTTATAACCACAATACTCCTCCATTCAAACTATTAAATAAAACTTTTCAATTAAAATTAAAATTAAAATTAAAATTAAAATTGATTATATAAAAATATTTTTAATCTATTAAATAAAACTTTTCAATTAAAATTAAAATTGATTATACAAAAATATTTTTAATTTTAAATTTTAGTCAAATTTTTATAATTATCAATAAATTTAAAATTAAACAAAACTTTTCCATCATAAATGAAATTGCATCCTTCTAACACTCTATTCATTCTTGCAATTGTGGCAAATTCTCATTAGTTTTGTCACCTACACAAACATATAATTTAACCCCCAAATCCCCGGCTCAATAATAACCCGTTTTTAACCCCTTGCCCCTCTATTTCCACCCATGGGGCAATCAACTTTAACCTCTTTCCTAGCAACATAGCAACACCTATAAAATGTGTCACAGATCTCTAAGCCTCTGTCCCCGACCTCAGGTCTCGAGATCGAACCTACTCAACGGCCCCCACAATAAAATCTCAAAACCAAGTCGGCCACCGCCCCGGACGTTTGGGCCTCCAGCCTCGGTACCAAAGCTCCAGCTTCTGAGCCGAGCCCCGCTCTGCCCCACCGCTCTTTGGACTATTCTCAGCATCTTCTGTCCTCCTTTCTCACTCCGCGATATGGTGGACTTCACAGAATTTATGGATCAAGAAGTTGCGGGGAAACAATTCTTCCACTGAATTCTGCAGAGCCTCACGATTCCAAATCTGTAATTTTTCTCACATTTGGTGGCGGATCGCCCTCTTTTTGGCCAAAACACGCATACGCTCATTTTTATTTTCTTCTCTCGTACCGATTTCAATTTTGAGGGTTTCTGAGGGTTTACGGAGGTGAAAACGGTCGAATTTTGGCTCGGATTTTTGGTGCTTCTGCTGCGAATCGTGGGATCGTTGAGGAGCGAAGGTTAAGAAGGATGGATGCCGAGCTCTGGGCTGCCCGATTGGCTGCTGCAAAGAGGCAGCATTCCTTGCACCATTCTCAGCCCCAATTAGGTGTGTTTTGCACCCTCACATTTTTTTATAAAACCCCTAATTTTTATGCATCATTTTCGCTAGCTTACATTTTTGTCAAAAATGAAGGGCTTGAATTTTTATTTAAAACAGATAAGTTTAACAAGAAAATACCATTTTCTTTGATTATTGGATGCAAGTTAAGGTTATTTCTGAAAAACCGGAAATTAGCGATTTTTTGTCTGTGTGTTTTCAATCAAAAATTTAGAAATTAAATTTAATGAAAGAAGCAACCCTTTTTATGCCAGGTTTTTTAATGATCGGAATACAAGTTGTGAATTTTATTAAACGTCTGAAAGTAAGCAACTTCATCCTGGGTGGGTTTCTCATTTGGTTGTTTTTTTGCTTAAAATACAAATTAAAAAAGAAAAATACCCTCTTCTCTGATGAAGAGATATACAAGCTTTGAAAATTTTAAAAGTCTGAAGAAATAGCAAAATTTTCGGTGTTTCATTTTATAATTTGGAAATTAGATTTAATAAAGGACGTGACATTTTCTTTGATGATAGGAATCGAAACTTTGAATTTTTTTAACATCTGAAAGTCAGCAACTTCATGGTGGGGGTGGGTTTCTTTCTCATTTGGTTGGTTTTTTGCTTTAAAGACGAATTAAAAAAGAAAAAACCCTTTTCTTTTATGAGAAGAATGCAAGCTTTGAAATTTCCAGAAATCTGTAAAATAGCAAATTTTTGTGGCTGTGTTTTCATTCTAAAATTTAGAAATTAAATTTGATGAAGGAAGTAACCCTTTTTATGTCAGGTTTTCTTCAATGATAGGAATGCAAGTTTTTGAATTTATTTAAAGATCTGAACGTTAGCATCTTCATGGTGGGCGGGTCTCTTATTTTCTTGGGTTTTTACTTAGAGGATGGAAATTAAAAAGAAGAAAGGCACCCTTTTCTTTGATTATAGGAATGCAAGTTTTGATTTTTTTCAAAAATCCAAAAAATAGTAATTAAATTTAATAAAGGAAGTAACCCTTTTTATGCCAGGTTTATATTCCCCTTTTCTCTTTTTTTTGGGTGCCTACATAAATGATCTAAGCTAAATGAAAGTAAATTTCCCTTTCTTCGATTATAGAAATGCAGGATTTGATATTTTAAAATTTACCAATTTTTTGTCTGTGTATTTTCAACATAAAATATGGAAATCAAATTTAATAACGGAAGTAACCCTTTTTATGTTGGGTTTATATTGGCCTTTTCTCACTTGGTTGGGTTTCTACTGAAAATATTGAATTCGAAAAGAAAAAAAAAACCCTTTCTTTAATTCTAGGAATGCAAGTTCTGAAGTCTTCAAAAATCTGAAAGTCAGCAATTTTTTTGTCTGGTCTGTTTTCAATGTAAAATTTAGAAATTATTTTAGTAAGGCAAGTAACCCTTTTTGTGTCGGATTTCTTTGATGGTAGGAATGCATGTTTTCATTATTTTTGAACTTCTGAAAGTTAGCAACTTCATGGTGGGTGGGTTGTTCCTTGAATGCCCTGAACTACCGTAGATTTTTGACTATTTTGTTTATAATAAAAATTGTATGGTATTATTTATGTCTGGAAAAGATGAAGGCATATTATGATGGTTTTCCCTGAATTGTGTCATATATGGTTTGAGTGTAGACCGATTGAGTATTGATGATTTCGAGGTTGATGAGGATGTTCGCCCAGATTTCTCATGCCCATACTGCTACGATGACTATGACATTGCTTCCCTCTGTTCCCACTTGGAGGATGAGCACCCCTTTGAATCTAAAGCTGCTGTAAGTGTTTTCTCATAAGCCTATTTTGTTTCTTTCAGACCAGAGATTTATTTTTTAGGAATGTTGCAATATTTGGAGAATACTTGTGCTTAGATCAGGGTCTATAGAACATGTGTGAGATGATGAGCACATTAAGTCTTGGGAAAATATTGTTGTGTGCTCATCATGTATATATAATAGTCTTCTAGGTATAATGTTAGTCTTAGAAATATCAGATATGCTCATAGGAATAATATAATTTTATTTTCTTTTTCTAAGAAAAAAGTTGTAATTTCTATTCAAAGAAATAACTGAAATTACATCATTCAGGTGCCTAAGCACTGCTAACACCAAAAAAACAGACCCAGATCTCTAGATATAAAATCAGTGAGACTATTCTCTCTATAGGAAAGATATTGGCTTTTATCATTTATGCATTCCAAAACTATCACAGACTCAAAACGTTTCCTCAATCAAGTCACCACACAGTCTAGGAAATATTACATCATTGTGGAAAACAAAGCTTGTAAGCTGGTCCACAATATGCACTAACCTAGCAAAAAACTAGACAAAAAAAACTACATATGACTGCACTGGACAGAAAGGAAAAGAGCACTACAGAACAAAATTCTCTAAACAGGCTCCTAACAGAATCTGCCCATATAAGATAAGATAATTTTATCAATGTCCAGCAAATTACCACTAAAGTAGGTCAACGGGATTGCTGAGTACAATGGTGTCAATCCAAAGTGGGAGGACAAAGACAGCTCCTACAAAAAGCAAGAGGCAGAAAGTAAAGTTCTGATTTAAGCTAATGCATGAAAACCAAAATTTGAAAGTGGAAAGCAGATCTGGGAGAACGATGTGCTGTGGGAATGGATCTAGAATCTGGAGTACAAATAAAGCATGTGTATTAGGGTCTGCTAGAGCTAGTGTTAAATTTATAAGCAGCTACGAGAGCCATTCTCCTGGAGGATGGCCAAGACCCTAGCTAAGATCTAGGGCCCCCAGTGCACTCCTGGGGTATTTGGTCTGGGACCAAACAGTCAGTGCCATGGCAAAAGACCCTTCTTA
>ML780733.1:125090-145735 GCA_009831015.1 Picea engelmannii
TCTGTTCATTGCTATATTTGGATCAGAGTACTATCATCAGATCTGAGTTTATATTCATATGTGATCAGAGTCTTTCTCTTACGTTGTTGCTGTCCTTCTTAGATCTACAAACTATGTGTTCTCTCTCTGATTAAGTTGTTTTTTATCATTGAAATTTAAAAGAGATCACTGTCTTGCAAATTTACTCTAAATCTATCAGCTAGTTCCCCTAACATCCAAGGCTGAGTGGAGAAAACCCTAGATAGAAGACTGTTTGAAGAAGGAGCTAGAGGAGGATTTGGACTATGCACTGTGCTTGCTGCATGGAAGAGGTCGCCCACCTTTGGGGTTTGGGTGATCTCGTTTGACTATTGGTGGAATTTGGATGACAACGTCGTTGAGGTCTTCGAGAAGTAGGGATAGTTCCCTGGGCCCGCATGGATCTAGAGTTGGAATCAAGGCTGTTATCAATTTGATTTTTGGTGCCCTTAGCAGATGGGAGCATTGTAAAAAAGGAAGTGATCATCCGGGTAGACACTGGTTGAGGAGGTAGCCAAGGAGTATTTGAATGGAGTTTGAGGGCCTCCTGCATGTACAAGGCCAATGATCTCTGGTTGTGTACTTGAAGAAATTGGAGAGGGTTTGTGGCTCCCTAAATAGACAATGGAACCACCCTTGGATCTTGTAGTAGATGGGGTAGTGGAAGATGAATTACTCTCTTGTCTCAACCTTATGAAGATGGCACAATTGGGAGATCTTGTCTACAGTCTGATAGATCGAGTTGGTGCTCCACCTCTGGCCAAAGTCTATGTGAACCCCACTTTGAATTGGCTTGAGGGGAATACGAAGAGCATGTATCTAATGACGATGTGTGTATGGAGGTTGGACAACGAGTTTGCCCCTTACCTCCTTGAAGTGCTGCTCATCATAGAGAGCCATCTTTGAATGTAACTTGCATGGCGGGTTTGTCCAAGTGACCTATATAAACCAATGTTTGCATGTATTGTGATAATATTGGATTTATCCTGATATTATCGCCAAATTGAACCTCAGTGATAATATTGTCAGAATTTATCGCGATAAATACGATAATTTGAAATTATCGTGATTTCGGATAAATATTTCAAGTCAATTGAAATTAATACCCTGCTGCAATTTGGACCCGTTTTTTCACCTTCAAATTGTGATTTTGGGTGTTTTTCTCTCATTTTGCAAACAATAACTAGGGGGATTGAGCTCTAAGGGTATTGTGACCATTTTACATCAGGCAAACAAGGGAAATCCATAGTTTTCATTGCCATCAACTAAGCATTTGTGGAGTGGGGATCTACTCCAATTTACCATATCCATTGGACCATGTATGTAAAAAAAATATGCCCTCATTTTCTTTATTTTTAAAGATTTAGTATAGGGTTTGCAATGTCCATTAGATATGTTGAAATTAATGCTGCTGCAAGAGCCATTCTTCGGAGGATGGAAAAGATCCTAGCTATGGACTAGGGCCCCTAACACACTCCTGGGGTTTCTTGGTATGAGACCAAGTAGTGAGACGCATGGCAAAAGACCCTAGTGAGGGCCCTTGGTATATGACTGGGGTTCTTGGTCTTGGACCAAGTAGTAAGTTCCTAGATGTGTCTAGGGCCCTTGGATGTGTTCCAGGGAATCCTTGCCCGATGCTTGGATATGTTCCTTGGTGGTTGATATAAGTCCCTAAATGTCTAGGGCCCTTGGCTGTTTTCCAGGGAATCCTTGCTCAGTGCCTGGGTTGATCCTTGGATGTGTTCCTTGGTGGTTGATATAAGTCCCTAGATGTGTCTAGGGCCCCTCGATGTGTTCCAGGGAACCCTTGCTTAATGCATGGGTTGATCCTTTGTCTTGTACCTTGGTGGATAAGACCCTAGATGTGTTCTAGGCCCCCCAGATGTGTTCTGGGGCAACCTGGTCTTTGAACAGGTAGATCTTGGTGTAATACCAAGATGTGTTGATGTGTGATCCTCTTCGTCTCTCCCGGGATGGTCCATGAGACCTAGGAGTGCCTATGAAGATGGACATGACCACATTGTTGATGTACCCTCTTATGCAGTGATGATGAAGTTTATAGGTCATTATGAGACTCATGTGGAAATGTCTTGCCATTATGAACCCTCCTTGACTTTGTCCTAACAAGTACCCCCTTGTTGTTTTGCTTTCCCTCTTGTTTTATGTGATTGGGGTTTTACTTTATGTGTTTAGGGTTTTATTTTATGTGATTGGGGTTTTATATGTAATTAGGGTTTTTATAATTTATATTAATATTAATTGACATATTAATTAATATTTATATTAATTAAATGTCAATATTTAATTATAAACCTAATTACCCTAACCCCTCTCCCTAACTATAAATAAGACCCTACCCTCTAGCATTTGTACATACACTCATACACCCACACACTCACTCTCTCCTCTCTCTCCTTGCTGCGGCTACCTCAGTGACTATTCTCCCTTGTTGGTGCGGCCTCTCGTCTGGTGTTCAGTTCAGATCTGAGTTTGGTGTGGCCTCTCTTGTGGTGGTCAGTTCAGATCTGAGTTTGGTATGGCCTCTCTTGTGGTGGTCAGTTCAGATCTGAGTTTGGTATGGCCTCTCTTATGTTATCAGTTCAGATCTGAGTATGGTGCAGCCTCTCTTTTGATTGCTAGATCTGTTCAAAGAAGCCGCGACCCCTCTTCCTTGTTAGCCAAGTTTGTTCAGAGAGTCGCGGCCCTACCTCTCTTTGACTGCCAGCAACCACAATCTCTCCTTTAGCTGCCTCGTGTTGAGCTGAAGGGTTTCAAACTCCTGTCCAGATCTGTGTGAAGGGTTTTGCTGAGATGCCTATGGAGGGTTTGCCCTCTTGCTGTCCAGAATTTCTGAGTGAAGGGTTTTGCTGAGATTCTTATGAAGGGTTTGCTCTCTTGCTGTCCAGAATTTCTGAGTGAAGAGTTTTGTTGTTTTGCCTATGAAGGGTTTGCCCTCTTGCTGTCCAGTTCTTTCCTGTGCTATATCACTGTTTTGTGGAGGTTTCTTTCTGCTAGGGTATTACTGTTACCTACTTGGAAGTCTGGGGTTTATTGCTGTTTCTTTTGGGGGTCTCTATAATTGGCAAAACTGACCCACAGTCCACATTGCCAAAGATCAAACCCTAGAGGTTTGATCCAGGATTCCAAAATAAATTCTGACCATATTTACAGAGACATACATACACACATGTGACAGGTACATCTATCATTGAATAAGGAGGTAAGATACAAGTTTATTTTTTCATACTCAGAATTTTTGTTTGTTTCTCTTCTTCTTTATGCTGATCTAGTGAACAAAAATTTTAAAAGCATTTTTGTTTTCAATTTTCCCTAATTCTAACAAGATATACCTCTTTTTGCCCTTTTTTAATGGAGGATTTAACACTTATGTAGCTATAGTATTTTAATTGTAGCATTCTTGAAGTTTTTTTGTGGATTTGGATTCTAAATTTTCTCCATTTTTTTTTGTCCCATAGGCTTACAAATTTAATTAGTGATCCACACATTTCAAAATGCCAAAGCCATTGGACTTAATGTGGGAGTATGGTCTACCTTATGATGGCGATGACAAAATGAGGTTGAATTGCAAGTTATGTGGTATGGAAATGTTTGGTGGAATCAACTGCTTGAAATACCACGTTGCTAAAATCCTAGGGAATGAAGTGGGGATTTGCCTAGCATCTACCTCGAAAATTGTTCACATTGCAAATCAATCCATTTTTGCAATGGGTAGGAAGAGAGATCAAAGGGAAGAACTGAGGATCGAGCTTGTAGATAGATCTACAAGCATCTTAGGAGTAGTGGGGGAAAGCCAATCTTCGGGCTCACATTCCACAATGCCTAGCCCCTCAACATACTCACCTTTCTTTGTGGCGAGGTTAGTGCCTATGGGGCAACCTTCTATTCAATCGATAGTGAAAACAAAGGAGAAGGAGGAGGCCGACAAGATTGTGGAAAAATGTTTTCTATGGAGTGACATACCATTGAACATTGCCAAGAACCCATTCTACCACTCCATGTTTGAAGTTGTTGCTATTGTTGGTTCGAGATACAAGGGCCCTTCTTATAATGAATTGAGAGGGTCTCTCCTTCAAGGGGAAAAGGACGATTGTACAAAAAGATTGGGTGAGTTGAGGGAATCATGGGAGATCACAGGATGCACCGTTATGTCAAACGATTGGACAGTTGGGAAGGGGAGGTCCATTGTCAACTTCTTGGTTAATTGTCTCAGGGGGACAATGTTTATCAAATCTATTGATGCATCGTGCATATCTTAAAGATGCACAATTATTATTTGAGTTGTTGGATAACTTCATCCAGGAGATAGGTCCGTAGTATGTCATCCAAGTCATTACGGACAATGCTGCCAATTATGTTGCTGCTGGCAAGTTGCTCATGGAGAGGTATCAGAGCCTATATTGGACTCCTTGTGCTGCCCATTGCATTGATTTGATGCTAGAGGACATGGGCAAAATTCCTTGGATCAAGGAAATTGTTGAGTCAACTCGGAGTGTTACAAAATATATACATAATCATACATATGTTCTTACACTCATGAGACAGTTCACAAGGAACAAAGAGTTGGTTCGTCTTGCTATCACAAATTTTGCAACTAGCTTCATTTCTCTTCAGTCTCTCCCCAATTCTATGTTGGAGTTGCAGAGGATGTTTCTGTTAGATGAGTGGAATGCTTGTGTCTATAGCACTAAAGTGGATGGGCAAGCCATAGCCCGACTTGCGAGACACAATCAGAGGTTTTGGATGGGAGTGCAAGAGTTGTGTGCACTAGATGTTTGGTGGGAAAACTATGGCAGAAGAGTCCCATAGTTGCAAAAATTTGCCATTCGAGTGTTGAGTCAAACTTGCAGCTCTTCAGGGTGTAAGCGCAACTGGAGTGTCTTTGAAAAGATACACTCCAAGAAGTGCAACAGGTTAGAAATGTTCAAATTAAAATTTTAATTTTTTATAATTCCATTAATTTTAATTTATGCCCACGGGACATCATCCTCTAATTACAAATTCGCCCTTATACAGGTTAGATGTCCATTGCCTCAATGACATGGTCTATACGTTTACTACAAGCTCAGGTTGTGGGTGAGGTAGATAAACAAAGTCCCTGACACAAATGCTATTTCATTGGATGCGCTTGACACCACGAGTTTGTGGAGGGTGGAGATCGAGAGGCCTATCATGGAGGAGGCACCTGAGTGGTTGGAGCATGATGTTGGTGAGTTGGAGGAGGAGGAGGTGTTTGCAGAGGATGTTCCACTTCCAGGAGAGACATTTTTGGAGTAGGACATTGAGAGTTTACTGCAACCATTGCCACAACCTCCATAGAGACTGCCAACTAGGGGAAGAGGCGGAAAACATCCCATTTCATCTTCCACCTTTACCCCAAGAGCTGCACCTTCCACCTCAGGCTCAACCTCAACATGTTCGCCTACTGTTTCTAGAGGAAAAGCGCCAGCGGTGACCTTTGCTCGTAAAAGGGGTAGAGGAAATCGTTGATATCTTAGTGCATCATGATTAGCCTTGTAGGCTTGTAGTATCTAGTTGTCTCATGATGATCATTTCATGAGATACATTTATTTTTGTTTTGATGTGATTTTGTATTATCCTATTAGGATTATCGATGTTTGATGGACCACTTGACATCTTATACATCTTATATTGCATTTTTATTTTCATATTTATGTGACAATGTGTTTGTTCAATGTTGATGTTGCTTTAGAAGTTCAAAAAATTGAAAAAAATGATTGTTTTTGTATTTTTTAAGTTTCTCAATAATTTCTGATCTTTCATCGATATTGTTGATAATTTTTGATCTTTCATCGATATTGTTGATAATTTCTGATCTTTCATCGATATTGTCGATAATTTCAAATTTTGGACCCCCGACAATTAATTCCTGATAATGATGAGTAACGATAAGTGCAACATTGATATAAATTGCTTGTAAATGTCGTCTTGGGTCATTTTGTTCAACTCTTGCCTAGTAGGTAGGAGGTGGTCAAGTGCATCAAGGGAGTAGTTGAATGGAGGAAACTATTCCATCAAAATACCCATAGACTCCAAAAGTTTTGAGACCCCTGCAAATCAACATTGAACATGGCCTAGGGGCTAGCCAAAGTAATGGGATTTAATGAATAGTAGGCCTAGTATAGATATTGGTCCTATCCCCTTGTCGACTTGGTGAAACTTCGAATGCGATGTAGAAATGATACTAGGTTAAACATAGTCTCAAGTTGGTGGGGCTGTGCACCAAAATTTGTAAGAATGATGGGTCGAGGGATTGTCTTTTTGCATATGACAATGCATTGAAGGAGAAGGGTTGACACTCTCTCGATTGAAAACCAATCAGATTCTAGCAAACAAGGCCCCCAAACCTTTGGAGTCTGAACCATAGAGAATTGTGGGTTGGATAAGGGTGTCCATTAGAAACACCTTGAACGATGTCTTGAAAATAGTGATTGAATGCCCTCCTTGTATTCTTCAACCATCTATAAACCAACTTCCATTTGCAGCCCATCCTTTGAAAGTTTATCAACATCTTCATTTAATTCTCTGAATATATAGGAAAAATAAATAAATTGAGAAGTGGAGGCAATCACTTTTAGCTAGTCCCCTAAGAGTATTAAAGGGTAATCCAATAATTGACTTTTCTCATCCATCCATTTGACCACCAAAGAGGAGTTGCCAAACAATTGGATCTTAGAACATTGCTTGTCGCCGACTAAAGTGAACAGAAGCTTCGGGGCCATTAACTCTAAATTGTTTGACCTCAAGCCAAGACCAACTTTGAACTTGAAATAATGAGAATATGAAAAATATAATAACCACTCACGATAGAAAGTTCTTGCCTTCTTCCATCTAAAAAGTACCATGGCTTTGACTTGTCTATGGATGAATACCACAACACTCAAGGGAACCTTTGCTTAGGCAATACACTTATCCTAGAAATCATAGACTAAACTTGAGCTATAATCTGAACGTGCTTGTCCTCGAAGATTCTATCATTTCTCGCTAACCAAATCCCCCACTAGATGAGATGTGGAAACCCTTGCAATTCTTTTATTCCTCTTTTGAGAACCACTATTTTAGGCATGTCTCTACCGAGTCCTCTTTCCAAACCAAGGCTAATGGGAGTGGGGAGCAGAATCGGGAAGCGAGAGCGGGAGCGTTTTTTATATAATACATAAAAAATATATATTTTGATGCATATATATATATATAAAAAGCATGCAAAATGTCGAATCAATTGCAAAACATTAAAACATAGATATAAGATCATTTAACTAATTGATTGGTGATGATCATTAAAGCATCAACCATTTATTACACATATAACATCAATCATAAACATTTGTCATCGATAGATTGTAAAAGACATCAACCACAAAATGAAAAGAGTCTAGACTCTAGAGCATCAGTTTCATTACTAAAGAGTTGTAAGATTTAGTGAATAGTTCAAAACTTCAAAATTCAAATTTCAAACTTCAAAGGTAAACTGTCATATAATGTTCAAACTTCATAACTTCATTGTTTACAGAATAAGTCATAATAAAGAGTCAAGAGTCAAGAGTCAAGACAAAGTACTAAGTTCTAGAGACTACTTCTAAACAGGAAACAAAAAAGAGATCTAGTATATAGTAACAAGTACTAAGTACTATGCTCTAAGTTTTCCTCTTGCCAGAAGAAACTTCTATTTTCTTCTCCCGTGATTTTTGAAGAAGAGTAGGAGCAGGTGGAAGTGATCGTGGAACACAACCAGCCGTTGAATGCCCCCCACGTGACAATGGACGCTGTGAAGATAAAGGTAAAACTGATGAATCTGGAACACCGCTAGTGGGTGGGGGTGGCATGTCTCCTCTAGGAATATGATCACCATCATAGTCACCCAAAAGTTCCTCTTCCAAGCGCTCTAAAATAGTGGTTCCATCCTCCAGATTAGTCTCCTCAGGATTGCTGTCCCAAGTCATATCTCTTTTACTGTTACATAAAGTACTCCCCCCTACATCACAAAAATGCGACAACAACCTCAAGTTGTAATGCACATAAACCGAGCTTTTTGCCCGATCTGCATTCACGCTGTTGATGTTTACATTGTGGATGAAGCTATAGGTGCTCCAACACCTCTCTGCAGAAGAGGTGTTAACAACTTGAGAAAGCACCTTCACCGCTAATTTATGCAAATTTTTGGGAGAGGAGCCATACATGTTCCACCATTCGATAGAACCCAACTTGTCTCGATCTTTGGTTGCATGCAAGTTACCAAAGACTCCATGCTTACTGATGTATTTGCTCAATTCGCTTCGTACTTGAGCACACTCCTCTTCATCAGGTACCAACTTGTCCAATGCAAGCATATATCCATTTTGCACCTCTTGGATTTGTGTGTGGTTTTCTCCTTTCCCCACCTCCAGGTGATGGTTGGGCCAACCAAGGTGAAAAATAATATTTTGGGGTAAGGACATACGCCAAGGCATGGAGTGGAACATTTAAATTATCCCACCTTTTGACCACAAGTTTATGGATATGATCATACAAGATCGCATCCCTCGACTGGACAATGTCCTTGATTTGGCCTAACATGCTGTCCATCTGCGCATACACCTCTCCAATCACTGGCTGATCTGTATCTGCAAATCGAATCATACTGTAAATGGGTTTGGTGAACTGCAGAATATACCGAACCTATTGCCAAAAATGGCCATCAAGAACTATGTCCTCCACCTCCTGAAAGTCACTTCTCTCAGATGTGGATGTAGCCCTGTCTTTTTGATCCTGCCATGAATCACTCAAAGCCATACTAGCCAATGCCTCTCTTCCCTTCAATAGGCACCTGAAGGTGAGATAATAGCTAGCAAATCTGGTCTTTGCAATCTTTAGTAACTCCAACTTGGAGTGATTGCGAAAAATGAAGTGGGCCATGCTATGATTGGTAATAAATCTTATCATCTTCTTCCCTCTCTTGTATAAAGCACCAATCCATCTATAATCACGGTCCTTCATTTTAATGATATCATGCATCAAAAGGTTCATTGTGTGAACCAAACACCCCGACTAAAATAGATTGGGGTACCTATCTGCAATGATTGCTCCTGCTGCCTTACAATTAGCAGCATTATCAGTGATGACTTGAATGACATTGTAGGGCCCAATCTCTTGAATGGTTTTAAGCAAGGCATTTGCAATATTAATACCTATCTTGTAGCGATCTGAGTAGTCATGGGCTGAAAGGAAGACCGCACCACTAGCAGACACACCAAGAATATTTATCAATGGTCCGCCTTTCACATTTGTCCAACCATCAGATACAATTGATACCCCATGTCGGTTCCAATCATTTGTAAATTTTCCTAGAGTACCTTGGATTTTGGCTCTTTCCCTGTCAAGTCCCAAGGTTCTAGCTTTGTCATACCCAGGGCTCCTATATCCTTTAGGGGCACCATTGATGACTTGGACCATTTCATGCCAATATGGTGAGTGAAGAACATTGAATGATATACCACATGCATAGAGAAACCTAAAAACTTTTGCATCCACATCATCTCTACAACCTTGGTCAAGGAAATCTGATAGTGTTCTATGTGAAGACGAAGGCGAGAATGCACTACCATGGGCGGATGCGGCTTGACCAATTAACATTCTTTGTGCATTCTCAGGTTCAACCTTTGTTTTTTTGGCTTTGTTTTCTGCTACCTCCTCTTCCCTTCGGTATTTGAGTCTATCTTCAGGATCCACTTTCACACAGGCTTTGATTCCTATATTCTTACCTTCATCCCAATACATAGTCCCACATAGATGCTTTCTCACACGGGTATAGGAACCTGTGTATTCTGTATGAGAATGGTGGCATATAATTTTTCTCGTTTCACCCCCTTTTCCTCCACTAAGCTTTGTGACATACTTCCACAAAGGTGTGTACCTCTCTTTGCCTTTTTGGGATCATGATCATCACTGTCATTTTCATTGTCTTCATCCCCTTCCATTCCTTCCTCCTCTCCTTGGTATGTGTTGTCCACTTCTATTTCTTCCTCACTATCATGGGTATTTCGACGTGAACTTCCCACCACCATCATTATAATAAAAAATGGAACCAAAATGGCATACCACATTGAAATCAACATCATGAATGTTGAACCTTGATAATAACTTGCTACCTACAATAGAATGATGGAGGAGAAATGGGAAAGAGTAGGAGACAAAAACATTCAAATATTCAACATAGCGTAATATACTAGTTTACAACACACATATTTTTTTAAAAACAAAACAATAAAGAAAAATGGGCTTAAGAGCCTACCTCTTTACCTCTCCAATGGTGGTTGAATATTGTTAGAATTTTAAATTTTTTGGTTAAACAATTACAACACTTAATCCAATAATAACTGCAATAGGATCACTGAAAGATAGACAATCACATATACAATAGAACACAAAGTTTATCTTGGGAAACCCTCGTGGGGGAGAAAACCCAGCAACCAAAATCCTCAATATAGATTCTTTCAACTGGTAGCGCTATAGCTCTCCAAGAAAGACCAAGACCAAAACACCAAAAGAACCAGTCTCCAAGACTTGTGTGTTAGACCTCCTTAGGCGCTCCAAGATACACAAGAGAAGTGTGTGTGAGTGTGTCCAAATGGGAGGAACCTTTCCTCTATTTATACACAAAAATGTCTCTTGAAGCGACACGACTCTTGACCTAACTAGCCCATAAAAATAGGGCTGACTAGCCACAATGGGGCTTTTTACAATTATAAGTAAAATACTAATAATATAATAATTTCTGTTGAGCCGACTTATACAATATAATTACAATGACCTTTTTAAAGGTTTGACCAAAACAAATATACAAGAATATCTTCCGTAGTTACACCAAAATATTAACACTCCCTCTTAACTAGGAAGGAATTCTTTCCAGACACGGACTCCAAGTCTGATACCACACGAGTTCACATCCATTGACTGTTGAACATGCAAATCTATACATCCTCGGATATCCATGGTGCAACATGACTTCACCCCATGCATCCAAGGTCTGTGGGTAGCTCTCAATAGCTACAACATGTCCCCAGGACATCCATTACCATGCAATGCATCAGTACATGATCATGTGCACCCCTGTCTTAGTGCTAGCCTTTTTTCATGTTGGATGAGATCCACTAGACTCAGTGCCAACCCTTTTTTATGTTGGATAAGATTTTTCCATTTGTTCTCAGTGCTAGCCCTTTTTCATGTTGGATGAGATTTTTCCATAATCAGTGCCAACCCTTTTTCATGCTAGATGAGATTTTTCCATACTCAGTGCCAGCCCTTTTTCATGCTGGATGAGTTCCATCTGTCACTCCCTTTGAAGAGGAACCACACCAAGCTTGTCCCTGAAGTACTTGAACTTCGTCCTCGACAGCGGCTTGGTGAACACGTCCACAACCTAATCCTCGGTAGTCATGAACTGGAGCCTAACTGCTCCCCTCTGTACGATATCCCTGATATAGTACTTTCTGATCTCGATATGCTTCGACCTGTCATGAAACATCGGGTTCTCTGACAACTTTATGCAACTCTGGTTGTCACACCAAATGCAGGTCGCCTCTAATCCGAGATCAAATAATCGAGACAACAGCTTCCGAAGCCACACTGCTTCTCTGCTCGCCGCACATGCTGCCACATACTCAGCTTTAGCCGTACTGAGTGCCACACATGACTTCTTCCTACTGCTCCACGAGACCATACTGGAGCCAAGACTGAAGCAGTATCCTGAAGTGCTCTTTCGGTCAGAAATACTATCGGCCCAATCTGAATCTAAGTATCCATACAATCCAAATTCATGGTCAGATCCATACTAGAGACCATGATCTAGAGTACCCTTAAGGTACCTCAACGCATGTTTTGCTGCAACCAAATGAACCTATCTGGGCCACTCCAAATGCTGACTCAGGGTGTTCACAGCAAAACATATATCCGGCCTTGTGTTCGTCAAATACATCAACGAACCCACCATCTGCCTGTATAAGGTAGAATCCACAATCTTTGAAGTTGTATCCTGTAGCAACTTTAGATTTCATACCATCGGAGTAGCCATGGCCTTACAACCCAACATCCTGAACCTCTTCAGGATTTCCACATCATACTTTCCTTGATTTAGGAAAATCCCATCTGATCTTTGCCATACTTCTAGTCCCAAGAAGTAGTGCATCATTCCTAAATCTTTCATCTCGAATCCTGCAGCCAGTTTTCTCTTACATTCTGTGATGAGCTTTTCTGCACCTGTTAGAAACAGGTCATCCACATACATAAGTAGAATCACCGGTTCACCATCCTCAACCTTAAAGTAAAGGTTAAGATCTGCACTGCTCTTGGTAAAACTTAAGCTCATAAGAAAACTGTCAATCCTGCCATACCATGCTTTGGGTGCTTGCTTCAATCCATATAAAGCCTTCTTTAACCTGCACACGAGTCTTCCTGTCATGTGTCTCAAACACAAGTGGTTGCTCCACATAAACTTCCTTTTTTATTTCACCATTCAAGAAGGCTGTCTTCACATCCATCCGGTGCACCTTCCATTTCATCACAGCGACCAATGAAAGTATAGTCCTGATCAAGGTATATCTTGCGACAGGAGCAAAAGTCTCTTCATAGTCAATCCCTTCCTTGTGAGAGAAACCTCAGGCCACAAATCTTGCCTTATATTTTTCAATACTGCCATCATCTGCGTGTTTTGTCTTGTAGATTCATTTCGAACTCACCATAGATTTCTCTTTTGGTCTGGGAGCCAACATCCCATACATGATTCTGCATAATGGACTGATATTCCTCTGCGATGGCATTTTTCCATACTTGTTCTTCTGCAGCCTCTTCATAACTGGAAGGTTCTGCATCCATTATGTCATGCAAGCATGCCACATGGCTAGAATACGGCTTCGACTTCTTACTTTCCTTGAAAGATTTCTTTGGGGCACCAATTCTTTTTGCATCTCTGAGAAGCTCTTGTGCCCAAGCTGGTCTTCTCTTGCGAGAAGGCATCTCTGCTGGTTTCTGAGGTTCTGCCATGTCATGATCCTCTGGAATGATTTCCTCTGGTTCAACTACCTCTGTCTCTGGAACTCTAGGAACCTCATTTTCTTCCCCATGAACCTCTTCTGCACGGATTTGTTTGGATTTACTGAAAGCTACATTCTCATTGAAGGTTACATCTTGGCTGATCTCCACTTTTCGGTGATTGGGAATGTATATCTTGTAATCCTTCGATGTGTCACTGTAACGAACAAATATGCCTTTCTGTCCGGAAGGGTCCAAATTTGTCCTCTTTTCCTTGGGGACGTGAACAAATACAGGACACTGAAATATTATGAAATGATTGACTTCTGGCTTCTCTCCTGAAAACATCTATTCGGGTGTCTTGTTTTCAAGCACCTTCTGGGGACGTCTATTCTACACGTACATTGGAGTCTTTGCTGCTTCTGCCCACATATGCATAGGAAGATCTTGATCATGGATTATGGCCTTTATTGCTTCCATGATCGTCTAGTTCTTCCTCTCTGCTAGTCCATTCTGCTGAGGGTTATAGGGAGTAGAAAGCTCCCTCTTAATCCCATCTTCCTTGCAATACTCCTTGAATTCTTCTGAGGTGAATTCACCTCCATTGTCTGATCGCAAGGTCTTTAACTTCCGCTCTGTCAGATTTTCTATTAGTGCCTTGAACTCTTTGAATTTGTCAAAAACTTCATTCTTTGCCTTCAACAAATAAATCCAAGTTTTACGTGAGTAATCATCAATAAAAGATACATAATATACATACCCACTTAGTGAAGCTGCTGACATTGGTCCACACATTTTTGAATGCACGATGTCCAAAACTCTTTTGGCTCTGCTATCACTATTGGGAAAGGATTGCTTCATGTTCTTCCCTTGTGCACAACCTTTGCACACACGATCTGGTTCTGCTTGGATTTCTGGTAGACTTGTCACCATCTTGCTCACAACTGGAAGGGCTTTGTAGTTTAGGTGAGCAAATCTCCTATGCCTTAGTTCACTGGGATTTACAGTATAATGAACCATTGCGGAATTTGATTGTCCTTTTAATTGTAGAGTACTCCATCTTCAACTCCAATCACTACTGCATCATCAAAGGTCTTCCCTATTGGCCACATAAGAACTTGACCATCAACAAATGCTACTCTGAATCCTTTCTTATCCAATGCTGAAATTGAGAGAAGATTCTTCTTTAATCTTGGAACATAGAGAACTTGCTTCATCTTCATTGGCTTGCTTGAGTCTAGGAAGCTTCTCCAACTCCTTTGATTGGATACTGATAGTCATCACCAAATTTCACCTTGTGAGGTGAATCTTTATGAACAAGGTTAGATTAAGGAGTCCTCATAACCTGTCATATTCTTGGAGCACCACTGTCTATCAACCAAGTGTTGCTTCCATGAGTAACAATACCTGTGAGGGCTGAGATAAGGACATACTCCTTATCTCTTCAATTGTATGAGGCTCATCATCTTCAATTGTATGAGCTTGATGCCTCTTACCTCCTTTCTTTTTCTTTATTTCCTTAATGAGGGGACGATCCCTAGCAAAGTGTCCCAATTCCTGACAAAAGTAACATCTGATGTTTGAGTTGTCTCTTCAACCCTTCTTAAACTTCTTAGGTGAAGAGTGCTCCTTCTTGCTCTTTCCTTTCCTGGTGTGGGCGACTAGGGATTGATCTTCATGTGCCATCTTTTCTTCTCTTGCTGCCGTCCTAACTTCTTCGTGGTTGCAATCTTCCCAAAGCCTACTGAACTTGGGAAGCTTTGTCCTTGAGAAAATCCCTTGGATGGATGCATCCCATGACCTTCGGAGTCCATTCATGGTGGTCATAACCATCTCTTCTCCTTCTACTGAGTCACCAATGGCTTCTATCTGCTCCTTGATTTGATTCACTCTTGAGAAGTAGGAGTGAATGGATTTTGAGTTTTTCATCTTCACATTCTCTAATTGAGATCTCATAGTCATTCTTTGGTTGATGTTGCTTCCTTCAAACAAACGAGTTAAGGTTGTTAGAATTAGGGCAGTAAAGCAGAACAATAGTGTCTTTTAAAATTCAATGAGGATAACACTTAGATCTAATATTCATAAATAGAACTACACTACTTAAACAATGCACAGATCTAAGAAGTTTGGTTATATAGTTAAAGAGTAAGATAGTAGTTTAGATCTATAATGTTGGACTAAAACTTTATATTGATCTACATATCTAAACTCAATACAATCTGATCATGAACAACAAATCAAACTATAGAAACAAAGGGTAAGAGCCAAAACTCAACATACAGTCTAGATCTGATAATCATTCAATGCTGATACATAAATCTAGATAGATCAAAACAAAACAGAACTCAAGGCAAAATCTAGATCTTATGATGATAGACAAAATAGGTAACTTACCTTGCACTGAAGTCTTACTTTTGAAGAAGTCACAACCAACATTAGAGATGCAGAACCATTTGTAATTATGCTTAGACAAAGTCCAGCTCATATATCCACCATATAGGTTGGATCTCTTGCCAAGAGATAAATGACCTTTCTTGCCACCAAGGGGATAGGGCCAGAAAGACTTCACATAGTCAAACCCTCACACAAACAGTAGGTGAATCGCTCAACCCCTCACACAGAAGTTCTGTGGATAAAACCCTCACAAAAGGTAGCTTAAGGAAGGCCAAGGGCTCACAGATAGAGGTCACGGTCTGAACAGAACAACAGTCACCCCACAGCAGAAGAGAGGGCCGCACCCACAGTCACACCACAACAACAAATAGGAGGGCCGCACCAACAGTCACCTCACACAACAAGGAGAGGGTGGCACCTACAGTCACCCCACACAACAAGGAGAGGGCTGCACCTACAGTCACCCCACAACAGAAGAGAGGCCGCTCCTACCAACACCCCACAACAGAAGAGAGGCTGCACCTACCAGCCCTCAAGGGGAGCCGCACCACATCACTGTCCTCAAAAGGAAGCCGCAACAACACCAACAACCTCTTCAACAACAAATGGAAGGAGGGCCGCAGCAAGAAAACACTCCAACGGTAGATAACAAGAGGGCCGCAGCAAGGAGAGAGGATCCACACACTTTAGGAGATCAAGAGCATAAGGTAATAATAATGTGTGATGTGAAGGGTAGGGGGTAGGGTATTTATAGTTTTAGGCTAGGGCAAAGAATAAAGAAAATTAAATTAAAATAATTATAATTAAAGATAACATGTTTAAATTAAATAATTTAAACATGTTATAATTAACATTTTAATTTAAACTTTACTTTAACTCTAAAAACAAAAACAACAAAACCCCAAACCAACACAAGCAAGGGTAAAGGAGGGTTTAGGTAGAGTAGCTTGGTGGCAATACTTGTCCATTCATATTCAAGGTGACCTTATTACTTTATCATCATTGCATATGGAATACATCCCTTATGTGGTCATGCCCATCTTCAAGGAGGGTCATATACCAACAAGGTACTTGATCAATGATCAAGTTGCCCCAGAACATTTTTGGGGTCTTATCCACCAAGGTGCAAGACCAAGGATCAACCCATGCCCCAAGCATGGGTACCCTGGACCATGTCCAGGGGCCCTAGACATATCTAGGGGCTTTAATTGTTTGGTCCTAGACCAAGAAACCCATGCCCCAGGCATGGGTACCTTGGACCATGTCCAGGGGCCTTAGACATATCTAGGGGCTTTAAGTACTTGGTCCCAGATCAAGAACCCCAGTCATATACTGGGGGCCCTCTTAGGGGTCTTTACTGCTTGGTCCCAGACCAAGAACCCCAGGAGTGCACTGGGGGCCCTAGATCTCAGCTAGGGTCTTTGCCATCCTCTCGGAGAATGGCTCTTGCAGCTGCTATAAATTTAACACTCCCTCTCAGCTACACCAAGCTTGTCACGAAAGTACACAAACTTTGTCAGGGACAGTGGCTTGGTGAAAATATCTGCTGTCTGTTCTGCTGTTGGAACATACTGAATGTTGAGAACGCTCTTCTAAACCATGTCCCGGACATAGTGATATCTCATCTCAATGTGTTTCGATCTGTTGTGAAACACTGGGTTCTCAGTGAGCTTTATACAACTCTGGTTGTCACAGTGAATGACTGTGGGTTCAAGCTCTGAACTGAACAAGTCTGAGAGTAGCTTTCGGAGGCACACTGCTTCTCTGCCAGCAGCACTAGCAACAATGTATTCTGCTTCTGCAGTGCTTTGGGCTACGGAGCCCTGTTTCCTGCTGGACCAGGAAATCATTGTTGAACCCAAACTGAAGCAATATCCGGAAGTACTCTTCCGATCCATTGTACTGCCCATCCAATCTGAATCTGTAAAACCATGGAGCATTACACCTCCACTGGAGGTGTATTTGAGACCATAAGCTATAGTTCCCTGAACATATCTCAGAATGTGTTTTACAACAACCATATGTATATGCATGCTTTGGTTCACACATGAACTGGCTAAAAGCATTTACCGCATAACAGATGTTAGGTCTCGTGTGTACGAGATACATCAAAGATCCAATGATCTGTCGATATGAAGTGGGGTCTTCTGTATTTGAACCTGTAACTTGATCTTGTAGTTTCTTTAGGTTAGAGATCATTGGAGTTGTCATTGACTTGCAGTCCATCATGCCAAATCTGTGAAGTATATCAACTGCATATTTACTCTGTGAGAGAAAGATCTCTCTTGGTTTCTGCCAAACTTCCAAGCCCAAAAAATAGTGCATGAGCCCCAAGTCTTTCATTTCAAATTCTTCAGAAAGCTCCCTCTTAGTCTGAGCTATCAAGTTTTCCTCTCCAGTGAGGAACAAATCATCCACATATAAGACTAGGATAACTGGATGATTTTGAACAATCTTTATATAAAGATTTGGATCTGCTATGCTCTTGGAGAATCCAAGACTTTGTAGAAAACTGTCTATTCTACCATACCAAGATCTTGGAGCTTGTTTCAACCCGTATAGGGCTTTCTTGAGTTTGCACACATGAGATCTTTTATCATGTATCACGAAACCTTCTGGTTGCTCAATGTATACTTCTTGCTCAATTTCACCGTTAAGAAAAGCAGTCTTAACGTCCATCTGGTGAAGTTTCCAACCAAAAACTGCTGCAAGTGAGATAATAATCCTGATTGAAGTATACCTGGCAACTGGAGCAAAAATTTCGTCGTAGTCAATTCTTTCTTTCTGAGAGAAACCACGAGCCACAAATCTCGCCTTGTATTTCTCAATGCTGCCATCTGCTGCATGCTTTATCTGATAAAGCCATTTAGAAGTTACTACAGATTTTCCATGAGGTCTAGGAACTACGGTCCATACATCATTCTTTAAAATAGAATCATATTCTTCATTCATAGAATCTTTCCATACTTGATGTTTGGAAGCATCAACAAAAGTGGAAGGTTCTGAATCAATTACTGTACTTAAATGAGCTATGAGACCGGAGTACTTATCTGGTTTCTTGCTTTCTCTGAAGGTGCCCTTCGGAGCTGAATGCTTTTCTGCTTCTTTCAGTATCTCGCGACACCAGGCTGGTTTCCTTTTGACAGGAGGTATCTCCATTGGAAACTCAATAGTGTCCCTTGAGGGATCTGCTAGAAGTTCTGAGGTTTCCTCCCTTTGCTCATCTGGAAGAGGAGAATCTGTAGAAACAAAAGGTGGGGCTTCCTGCTCCTCTGAATCACATGGAAGTTCTCTGGTTCGACGAAAAGCTGTTTCTTCATGAAAAGTCACGTCTCTGCTTACTTCGATGAACTTTTGGCCAGGGATATAAATCCTGTAAGCTTTTGAGGTCTCACTGTATCCCACAAAAGTTCCTTTCTTGCCAGAGGGCTCTAGTTTAGTCCTCTTCTCTTTTGGAATGTGTATATAAACTGGGCTGCCAAAGATTCTTAAATTATCAACTGAGGGCTTACATCCGGTGAAAACTTCTTCAGGAGTTTTCGCTTCAAGGACTTTGTGAGGACATCTATTCTGAATGTAGACTGCAGTACTGGCAGCCTCAGCCCAAAGTGATAGAGGCAAGTTTTGATCATGCATCATAGCCCTGGCTGCTTCACAGATAGTTCTATTCTTTCTTTCAACAACCCCATTTTGTTGAGGGTTGTATGGTACAGTTAACTCCCACTTAATTCTAGAGGCTCGACAGAGTTCGTCGTATATGAAGGAGTCAAATTCCTTACCGTTATTTGTTCTGAAAACTCGGATGTGTCTTCCAGTTTGATTTTCAACAAGATTCTTGAAATCTGCTAAAGGATTCATCTTTAGTTTTTAAGAAATAAATCCAAGTTTTACGTGAACAGTCATCCATAAAAATGATATAATAAATACAACCATTCAAAGAGGGTGCAGACATGGGCCCGCAAAGGTCAGAATGAATTAAATCCAAAATTCCATTTGATTTTCTATTACTGAGAGGATAGGGTTTCTTTATGTTCTTACCAAGTGAACAACCTTTACAGTCACTATCATGCTCAATAGAAAATATTGGCATACCTGTCACCATCTTTTGCAAACCTGGAAGTGCATTGTAATTGAAGTGTCCAAGTCTCTTGTGCCAAAGCTCGTAGGGATTGATCGTCTCATTCACTAGAGCTTGAACAACCTGACCTGAAAGCTTATAAAGTCCACTCTCACGAGTTCCAATGGTTATAACAGTACTTAAATCTTCATTTGAGGACCATAGGAGAGCCTTTCCTTTGGAGAAAGTTACTGAATAACCTTCACTTTCTAAAACTGGAACAAAGATCAAATTTTTCTTTAGACCAGGTACATAAAGAATTTCATCAATGTGAAAGATATTACCTGAGTGAAACCGAAAAGAGGTAGAGCCAAAACCTTTTATGTCATAGGTGCCATCATCACTTAGTTCAACCTTTGCCTTGTATTTCTTGTCTTGATAGTTTGCAAGGTTTTGTTTGAAGCYTGTCATGTGTCTGGAAGCACCACTGTCTATTAGCCAAATCTCCTCTGATTTGGTGATAGTGCCGGAAAGAGCTGAGATGAGGTAATATTCCTTATGTTGTTCTTGCTCTTTAGTGGCAGCTCTGGTTCGTCTTTTTTGAGGCTCCTCTTGGGGTTTAGCCTCTTCAATGGCAACTGAGGCTTGAAATCTTCCTCTTTTTTTTTGCTGAAATGGAGGACTCTTGCAATCTCTTGCATAATGTCCTAGCTTATTGCAGTTAAAACATTTAACTTTAGATAAATGAGGATTGAGATGAGATAGCTTACCTTGGGGTTTCTTACCTTTGCCTTTTGACTTCGGGAACTTCTTCCATTTCTTGGTCTTTCCTGCAAGGGCATGATCTTTCAAAATTGGATAGTCATTTCTGCTGTTTAGTTTTCCTTCTTCTTCTAAGTAGTCATGCCACAACCTTTCAAAATTAGGTTGAGATTCTTTTTCCATTCACGGATGCAAGAAAAACTCCCCAAGCAGCTGGAAGTCCATCAAACGCTGTTTGAACAAGGTCATCATCATCTACAGGAACTCCTATTGCAATAAGCTGATCTTTAGTTTGAGCAATTTTGGAGAAGAAGGTGGCAACTGTATCATCCTTTCCCATTTTCAAAGTACGTAATTGTTTCTTCAAAATTCT
>ML780733.1:145785-165135 GCA_009831015.1 Picea engelmannii
GCCTTCTTCTCATAGAGGTTTGCCAAAGCATCAAAACAATCTTTGGCAGTCCTTAGATGACCAATGATGGGCATCATGTTGTCTTTGATAGAATAAAAAATGATTCTTTTAGCCTTGGTTTGTTTCCTTTTATATGCTGCCCTAACTGTGTTTGTAGTAGGTTCTTCAATCTCCCTAGAGATAAAATCTTCTAGATCATTCTCTTCAAGAATGTTTATTATTCTGTATTTCCAAGTATTAAAGTTGCAGCCCCTACAAGTCTGTCTTTAGCTTTAACTGATGAAGAAGCCATGCTTAGATCTGAGTTAGTTTAGATAATTGAAATCTGCAAAACAACCCTAACAAAGTGGATCTGTGTAGGCTCAAGATTAGATCCTTGAGCTCTCTTCACACCCTTAGCTCTGAAACCATGTTAGAATTAGGGTAGTAAAACAGAACAATAGTGTCTTTTAAAATTCAGTGAGGATAACACTTAGATCTAATATTCAGAAATAAAACTACACTACTTAAACAATGCACAGATCTAGGAAGTCTGGTTATATAGTTAAAGAGTAAGACAATAGTTCAGATCTATAATGCTGGACTAAAACTTTATACTGATCCGCAGATCTAAACTCAATACAATCTGATCATCAACAACAAATCAAACTATAGAAACAAAGGGTAAGAGCCAAAACTCAACATACAGTCCAGATCTGATAATCATTCAATGCTGATACATAAATCTAGATAGATCAAAACAAAACAGAACTCAAGGCAAAATCCAGATCTGATGATGATAGACAAAATAGGTATCTTACCTTGCACTGAAGTCTTACCTCTGAAGAAGTCACAGCCAACATTAGAGATGCAGAACCATTTGTAATTATGCTCAGACAAAGTCCAGCTCATAGATCCACCATATAGGTTGGATCTCTTGCAAAGAGATAAATGAACTTTCTTGCCACCAAGGGGATAGGGCCACAAAGACTTCACATAGTCAAACCCTCACACAAACAGTAGGTGAATCGCTCAACCCCTCACACAGAAGTTCTGTGGATAAAACCCTCACAAAAGGTAGCTTAAGGAAGGCCAAGGGCTCACAGATGGAGGTCACGGTCTGAACAGAACAATAGTCACCCCACAGCAGAAGAGAGGACCGCACCCACAGTCACACCACAACAACAAATAGGAGGGCCGCACCAACAGTCACCTCACACAGCAAGGAGAGGGTCGCACCTACAGTCACCCCACACAGCAAGGAGAGGGCCGCACCTACAGTCACCCCACAACATAAGAGAGGCCGCTCCTACCAACACCCCACAGTAGAAGAGAGGCCGCATCTACCAACCCTCAAGGGGAGCCGCACCACATCACTGTCCTCAAAAGGAAGCCGCAACAACACCAATAACCTCTTCAACAACAAATGGAAGGAGGGCCGCAGCAAGAAAACACTCCAACAGTAGATAACAAGGGGGCCGCAACAAGGAGAGAGGATCCGCACACTTTAGGAGCTCAGGAGCATAAGGTAATAATAATGTGTAATGTGAAGGGTAGAGGGTAGGGTATTTATAGTTTTAGGCTAGGGCAAAGAATAAAGAAAATTAAATTAAAATAATTATAATTAAAGATAACATGTTTAAATTAAATAATTTAAACATGTTATAATTAACATTTTAATTTAAACTTTACTTTAACCCTAAAACAAAAACAACAAAACCCCACACCAACACAAGCAAGGGTAAAGGAGGGTTTAGGTAGGGTAGCTTGGTGGCAATACTTGTCCATTCATATTCAAGGTGACCTTATTACTTTATCATCATTGCATATGGAATACATCCCTTATGTGGTCATGCCCATCTTCAAGGAGGGTCATATACCAACAAGGTACTTGATCGAGGATCAAGTTGCCCCAGAACATTTCTGGGGTCTTATCCACCAAGGTGCAAGACCAAGGATCAACCCATGCCCTAGGCATGGGTACCCAGGACCATGTCTAGGGGCCCTAGACATATCTAGGGGCTTTAACTGTTTGGTCCCAGACCAAGAAACCCATGCCCCAGGCATGGGTACCCTGGACCATGTCCAGAGGCCCTAGACATATCTAGGGGCATTAACTGCTTGGTCCCAGACCAAGAACCCCAGTCATATATTGGGGGCCCTCTTAGGGGTCTTTACTGCTTGGTTCCATACCAAGAACCCCAGGAGTGCACTGGGGGCCCTAGATCTCAGCTAGGGTCTTTACCATCCTCCCGGAGAATGGCTCTTGCAGCTGCTATAAATTTAACAAAGGTGTCCATCGTTTGCTTTGGAGAAGATAATGATGATACATGATGGATAAGGTGGTGCTTGATGGAGTCTGCAATAATCCTTTTTGCTTTTATCGTGTCCTTCTTATGCTTTGCCTTAGCTTCATTTCCTTCAGGTTCTTGAACCTCTTCTTTGATGAATGTATCTAGATCATGTTCTTCAAGGAGGGTTATTTCGTACCTCTAGGCCCTTAAGTTATCAGCTCCATCTAGCTTTTCATTGATCTTCGTTTCGGTAGCCATCTTGCTTGGGACCACACAAAAATATGACAAAAATGAAATTTTTTAGAAGAGAGATTTGAACTTACCTGTAGGTGCGCTCTGCTAGGGCGAGCTGCTTGGTGGTCTTGCTTCATAAAAATTCTTCCCAGAAATTGAAAAATGTCAGCCTTAGGGTTTTGGGTGAAACCCTAACTGTAACAGGTGCAAACTGGAAAACTGGTCCTGAAAAAGTGTGCTAGGCTAGGGCGAACCTCTCATGGTCTTGGTTTGTTTGGTAATTGTCTCTAGACTGAAAAAAATCCGGCTCCATTTAGGCTTTTCAACCTGCAACTGGCTTCTATTCATGCCTGCTCTGATACCATGGGGACTTTTAAATTTTCTAGTTATGCAGTTACAACACTTAATCCAATAATAACTACAATAGGATCATTGAAAGATAGACAATCACAGATACAATAGAACACAAAGTTTATCCTGGGAAACCCTCGTGGGGGAGAAAACCCAGCAACCAAAATCCTCAATATAGATTCTTTCAACCAGTACAATAATGTGCTATAGCTCTCCAAGAAAGACCAAGACCAAAACACCAAAAGAACCAGTCTCCAAGACTTGTGCGCTAGACCTCCTTAGGCGCTCCAAGATACACAAGAGAAGTGTGTGTGAGTGTGTCCAAATGGGAGGAACCTATCCTCTATCTATACACAAAAGTGTCTCTTGACCTAACTAATCCATAAAAACAGGGCTGACTAGCCACAATGGGGCTTTTTACAATTATAAGTAAAGTACCAATAATATAATAATTTCTGTTGAGCCGACTTATACAATATAATTACAATGACCTTTTTAAAGGTTTGACCAAAACAAATATACAAGAATATCTTTCATAGTTACACCAAAAATATTAACAAATATGACTATGGTAGCCTTCAATCTCCTTCCAAGCTCTCATAAATGGCAACCTTCAAAGTTCAATCTCTCTTGGAAGCTCTCCAATCTCTCTTCCAGGTTCTCCAATCTCCTTATGGGAGCCTTCAATATTCCTTCCGAGCTCTTCAATCTCCCTTCAATCTCCTCAAGAACTAGCAAGAACCCTCTCAAAAAACCCTCTTAGCAAAGATGAGTGAAGTGAATGAAATGAGAAATAGAATGAGAGAAAAAAGGAGTGAATGGGTGTTTAAACCTCTTACTTAACCCTAGGCTACCTTTCTCTTGCTTCATTTTTCTCAAAAACCAAATAAAAAAACTCCCTAAAACCTCCTCACCCGTGTAGGCCCCCTGGAGCTTTTTTAGGGAACGTTTTTTTCCTTGGGAGTGCTCAGGGAGCGTCCGGGGAGCAAACGCTCCCTGAGGTGGGAGCGAACGCTCCCTGAGGAGGGAATGATCTCCCTAAGCGCTCATTAAAAAACCAGGGAGTGCGCTCCCAAATTTTGCTCCCGAACGAGAGCGTTCAAGGAGCGCACTTAGGAGCACGCTCCTTGAATGCGCCCGTTCGGAGTGCGCGCTTCGAGAGCGGGTTCAAGAGGGGGGGGGCACTCCCTCGCAACCTTGTGTTGAATAAATGACCATTGTAATGTTAGATGTTGTAGCCAGGGGTTAGGTGGTTAAACCACCTAATTATCTAAGGGTGCTATAAATATATCACCTATGGTTTTATGTGGTATGAGAAATGTATCGATGCAACATCATTAATAAAATATATCATTTCTTTTTTTCTCTCCACCATTGTGTGTGAATGTGCATACCCTAAATTCCTATGATTAAAACATTTATCAATGGTCGATTTCCTTCTGGTCATCAACTCAAACCCAAGATCCGAAAGTGTCTCCTTTGTCAAACTTCCATCTCTTACCTTGGTTCTTTAGTAGTCTTAGAAATTCCATGTAGATCATGAGAAAAATTGTGTAATTAAGGAATAATTGCACTCTTGTTTGTCCCTAAATTAGAAAGTTTACTTGGGAGCATGAACTTCTAAAGAAAGCTTATACATCAATTTTCACAATTATTCATCCCCTAAAATAACCCATCAAGTGCTATAGTGCATTTGAATGGGGACCCATTCCAACACCTAAAAGATGCTGTTTGCTTTGCATGTATAGTTTTTTTTGTTTGTTTGTTAGTTTGTCCGTGACATGTGGGACTAACCTGTGGCTAAGAAACCACGACTCAGGGGCATCTAAGCCGTCAAAATCACCCGGGGATCGCACCCGGCCTAAGCCACACCAACCCTTAACATGGCTGGATTTTTTGTCCGCGCAGGTTTCGAACCGGTGACTTTAACATCACGGAGTGCCTTAACAGCTCACTCCGTCACCGACTGTGCTATACCTCGGGGACGCTTTGCATGTATAGTTGTATTGCTAGCCTTAGAACATTTATTCGAGTGTGAGGCAAATGCTTCTCAATTGCCCTAGAAGTTTTGTTCTATAATAGTTAAGACTCCCGATATCATTCTACCCAGAGATGCTTATTTCAGAAAAAAAAATTAATGCATGGAAGAATTTTGTGCACTGGTTGAAGCACTTTAACTATAGTGATGTTTCATTGCCAAGGAAATTGCCATACATATAGAATCTGGATCACAATCTTTTACAATTTCTTTATTCAGTAGAAAGTTAAAGAATCCCATTGCCTCAAATGGGCATTGCATCTCTATGATAGTTTCCCGTAGTGATTAGGTTCAAGAATGACATTGCTTTATTTATATGGTGCATATATAATACACAATAAGATTGACACATGAATATGTGGAGAGGATAATAAATTTCAATTATATCAATGCTGCAGAAAATATATCTTCAAGTGTTCAAGGTAGGCTACCCACACACACAAACCACTTTCTCAAGTCAATCATCTCTGACTACATCATATATAGCACCCTCATACGGTTGTGCTGGTTTAATTTTGTAACCCTCGCATTAAATATACTTGGTCACATGTCATACTCATGTTAACATAAAGTTTACATGGTCAAGTAGAACCACACACACAAACCACTTTCTCAAGTCAATCATCTCTGACGACATCATATATAGCACCCTCATACGGTTCTGTTGGTTTAATCTTGTAACCCTCGCATTAGCATATACTTGGTCACATGTCATACTCATGTTAACATAAAGTTTACATGGTCAAGTAGAACATTAATATTAGGTTTGGACTTTCTGTTTGCTCCTCCAACATCCCCCCTCAAATGAGAGCTATTTAAATTGATAAAGCTGTCCACATCTTCAACTATTGTCTACTTCCAAAGCTCATTGAAGCTCCAAGTTTGTCATCTTCACCCTTCTCAGAGGAGAGCTACAAACTGTCGTCACAGTCAAATGTCCGCCCTTTATCCAAAATTGAGTGTGTCATCCTATCTTTGACAATCCTCAACTTAAGAGTCCCTCTATCATGTGTTTTGGCTCATATTAAGGGTTTTGGTTTACACCAGGGCCCAAACCACAAACCAACCTGAAGACCTAATGTGGGTTGGATTCCATTCACTGAGAAATCTAGGTAACCAACCACAATGTCGCTGGTTTTCAAGGAGAGAAACCTGGTTATGTGATGCGTCTTAAATTTCTACTACAATAATGTGCTTTTTAGGCCATTTGCACTGCAACTAAACAACATAACTTCTTACGGTGTGGGTCTTGTGTCTACAACTAGAATTTTTTTTTTTTTTCCTTTAGAGTTATCATAAGACTCAAACTCAAACACCTTTATTTCAATCACCGCACCCAGCTCTGTGCTGCGGGGAAGCAACTCCCCCACACTCCAGCTCCCAAAGCTTGCTTCAGAGTGGAGCGTGCTCCCGGAATGATTTCCTGTGCTCCTGGAACCATTCCTTTTGCTACTGGACCACGGGCGAATAAATTAGAATTTGCTCCTTTCAAGAGGCTTAAGAAAGCTTAGTAGATAGTAGAATAATTTTCCTTTTTCAATTTAGAATCTAGATTTTAAAACTTAGAATTGTTTGTCTTTATTATGGCCAATTTTGTAAACATTATATGACAGTTGAAGTTTGAACCGTGGAGTGCATATTACAATTGTTTGGTCATGATGCCCTGTTTAATTTCAAGGTTGATGTTATCTGTTGCAGTTTGTTGATGACAAGTGTTATCTGTTGAAACTTGAAGGTTGATGTTATGGTTGATCATTTGATGACAATGCTATAAGTTATAACTGCTAGATGGTTGATGTTATTTGTGTATTAAACAGTGTTGCCAACATTGCGATATTATCTCCGACATCGCAATAATATCATTTTTTTGAGGGCAGACGATATTATCCGATATTTTCCAATATTTTAATTTTGCTGACATTTTCCGATATTTTCTTTTCCGGACCCTCAGCAATAATTTTGCCGACCCGATGTCGGCAACACTGGTATTAAATGGTTGATACTTTTATGATTATCATTAATTTACTACAAAAATCTGCGTTTTCATCTTTTCTGCAACTGATTTGCCATTCTGCCTGCTGTTATTGAATACATATACATCAAAATATATTAATATATCAAAAAATATTTATATATATAATATATTTATATGTATACCTCCATTGACTTTAGCAGTCAAATCGCTCTGCAGAGGGGGTCCCTTGTCCTACAAACAAGGGGGTCTCATACACCAATTTGGTATCTGGTTTGGCTGTGACCTTAAAATTAGATTATTATGTACAGCTTGAGTGGGTCTAATGGTTAAGAACATGTTTTCCTACTAGGAGGTCACAGGTTCAAATCTAGAGGGGGGTAGGGTATGTACACCTCAATAGACTTTAGCAGTCAAATCACCGAGTGAGGGTCCCCGATTGTTTTGCTCCTGGAGTCTTGGAAATTAGTGCTTTGCACTCCCACTTCACTCCCGCTCCCTCTCCCACCCCCAACAGCCTTGAGGTCCCAATGGCATCCAAGTGCTTGAAAATAATCACTGCTCTATGAGGCATTGAAATACCTCTGCAAATTACATTTATTTTGGTTCCTTCATCGTTACATTTTTGCTCTAAGGGACATTAATATTATTGCATTTTGTTTTGCTCCTTCATCACTAGTTTTTCTTTCTATGGGGTAACCAAAGTTTAATGCCTTTTCACCTTATTACAAATTTGAATTTTTGTTGTGTAAAGCTGGAATGACCAATTTCAACCTAGAATTTTTTTTCGCTATTGGGTTGGCCAGGGCCCAGGCACAATGTCACAACTACAAAATTTCATGAGCCAAACTCAACGACTTCCTGTGACCAAATACTTCTTGTGATCAAAATGATCATACAGTTTTCAAATTTTAAATTGTTACATCCGACTTTGTTCTGGAAAACCTAGAAATTTCAACCTAGAAATTATTTTTGCCATTGGGTTGGCAAGGGCCCAGGCACAATGTCACAACTACAAAATTTCATGAGCCAGACTCAAAGACTTCCTGTGATCAAATACTTCTTGCGATCAAAATGATCATACAGTTTTCAAGTTTTAAAATGTTACATCCGACTTTGTTCTGGAAAACCATGTGCACTTGGACATCTTTAGCCAATAACAACAATCTCGGGTTTCATACATTTGCAGGTTTGTAACAGGTTGCCATGAGAAAAGGAATTTTTGTTGCTGCCATTTCTATATACAGTTTTACACCTCTGTTGCTCAAATTTTCAATGAAAATAAAATATTACCTCTGCATGCCAAATACGTGTTTAGGGTGTCCCACTGCATTCACTATTTTGCTGCGATTTAATTCTGATTCTAGGCAATTTCCTGTGATTGGATTATTGTTTGTGATGATTTCTTAGTCTGGGTGTTGTTTTCATTGCACACCTATCTTTCTTTGACTTTCAGTTTTTTAAAAATCTAAACTTGTGAAATAAACCTCAAACTAAATCTTCAATTTGTTTTACATGACTCTAGCTTTGTCAACCGTTTTTGGATCAACTGGAGGCGCCGTTTTGCATGCCTGATTTCTGGGCAGAATTTTATCACATTTATGATGGCTGTTGACACATTTCTTCTCAGACCTTCATTCTGGCTATTAACTGAACTGCACCGATTTGTGTGATTTTTTAAATGCTGGGTGTGAACTGTTTCTGATGTACGTTGTGAGTATTTCACTTGTGTCTATGTCCTATTTTTTTCCGAAGAAAGCTTCGCAGAAAACCCACTGAATACATCCCCATGATCCATGGATGGTAAGCGGGGTAAACCATAGCCCCAAGGAGCATGAGAGTTGAACCCATGACCTCCCGACTTCAGGGGAGAGTACGCACGTCTGGCATCAAGATCAGTTGAGCTAACCCTTGGGGTTTTGTGTCTATGTCCTAATTGTTGCTCAGATGAAACATGTTTCTGCCTTCCTCAAACACAGAATATGTTATGTTCTATTTGCCCTAGTCATTGTTATGGACTCCTACAGTATGTGTAGCTCATTTTCACCTCACGCTTTAGGACTAGGCATATTTCTGTCTGAAGTGACTCGTGTTGGTGCTTCCCACTGTGTCTTCCTTATTCTTGGGCCACTGTTACCCTTTCTCTTGGAAATCAGGATCTACCCCACACGTTTTTAACAGCATGCCATGTTTGCTGAAATAACTGAGCGTTGTGAGTCTTATCTTTTGTCTGCAACAAAAACCCTTGCTGGCATTTGTTTCACACTTAGTTTTGCGAAACTCTCGTTGCTGTCTTCTTCTGCTGCATTTTCCTTTGTCTTTGATGTGTTTGTCTTCAGGCAATGTTTACACACTTTCATTCAATTCCCTATATCTCTTTTGCAAAAATTTCGATTCTGGCTCATGGATGATTCTTTTCTACTAGAAATATGGATATCTTCAATGGTTGTCCTCTTTTCAAACTTTTCAACTTCGAAGTTATGTACATGGAGTTTTGAAACACTTGAAAACTGAAATTGCTTATCAACTGAGAATTTATTCCCTAATAGCCCTTTTAAAAATTTTCGGAATACATTTAAACATGCCTTTCTATATGTATTCTCCTACTTAGAGTACATTTTCTCTCTCTCCCCATTCAGTGAAGTTGTACTCTTAGTGCAGTCAGAAACAATGTGTCTTCCTCTTGATGTTAGGAGACCTGGGATCCCTCATTCATGTGCTCCCCACAGTATCATACAGCCAGACCTCCTTGGTTCCGGTCACTCCCCAGCTCCCTCATTTGTGTGCTCCCCCAGGATCATACAGTAAGGCCCCCCTTAGTCCTGGTCACTTCATGGAGGATATCATCCGCCACTGTATTATCCCTTTCACAGTGCTTGGCAATTTGGACAGCACCTGCACCTTGGTCCCCTCACTCTTCCTTTCCGTCAGCTCCAGCAGGCCTTGACATCCTCTCTCTCTTTTGCTTAGTATCAGGATTTTCAATTTCTAGCATTTTTACTGTACCAGCACCTTATCTTACACTTCTTTTATGTAGATATTTTTTATTTATCATCTTCTTTCTAGCTTGTTCTTAGATCTTAATATCCTTTGGCTTTTAGCACTGTTTAGGAGATGCTTTAGCGTTCCGACTTTGTACTGGCACTGGATGTGCTATCTTAGTCCCATTAACCTATCTCTGTGTTCATTTGTTGGACATTAATAAAATTATATTGGACATTAATAAATTATATTATCTTATCTTGCTTCTCATCTTGGTCTTCTACTTCTGCCTTGTGCTGTTTTATGGAAGTAGATTCACCTTGCTATTGTAGGCATAGTGAACAATGGTTGTTTTTTAAGAGAAATTGTCTCTTGCATTGTACCAATGTAGCACTGGACAACTCTAATTGAAGTTGTAGAATCAAGACTGGCCAGATTGAGTAGTCAAAACCCAAAAGTTCCTGTGAGCTCTTTTTTAAAAATGGGAATTTTATGCCTTGATTCCTTGGTGTTTGAAGGCTTCTCTGGCCAAGCAAGGAATTGAGAGCAGGAGTGATAGACTTAGCTGAAGCTATAGAATCTACTCCTGCACACTAATCTGAGTTCTAGGCCCACTTCAACTCAGATCATACTTGTAAGCTTATTTTTGAGCTTCTTCTAGTAAGTTAAATGTATCTGTATTAAGTAAGCTTTAGTGAGAGAATTCCTGATCTTGATGCAAAATATTATTTACTATTTAGTATTTGAAGAATTTTGTTGAGGGATTTTTAACAAATCTTAGATCAGGGCTTGCTCTTTCATGTAGAGATTATAACTATAGTGGTATTATTTTTTGTATGGCAATGAGTTAAGACAATTTTTCTGAAACAAAGTTCTACAAAAACAAACAAAAACTAGGTTTGCGTCATTAGATTTGAGAAGTGCACGGTTTATTGATCATATCTAAAATTCAAGAATATTCATTAATCTGCATAGTTGTTGAAGAACATCTTAGGAGTCAGACACGACTAAGTTGCTTTGGAAGGACAAACTTTCTGAGGAACTCGTTCATTTACAAACAAGAAATACATTACTTCAAAGTTTGATTTAGAGGAAAGCTGATTAGAATCATTTATGCGAATAATATAGGCATTGTTGTGCAATGAATCATGATATTATGCCGGTTATATCTCAAGTCAGTGGCATAGTTAGAATCAATAAAACTGTGCTGGTTGGAAAATATATTCTCTGCTGATTTCTCCTTTGTTTTTCATTTTCAGGTGTGTCCTGTTTGCACTCTGAAAGTTGGGAGGGATATGCTGAATCATATCACTACACAGCATGGGCATCTGTTTAAAATATCTTTTTCTATTGCTGTTTCTGTCTGTATTAAATTGTAGCGAGTGCTCGGTTTTATTCTAATCTTAAAGTTATATGACATTAGAACTTTTGGACCTGTGTTATCTTTAACTAAAGATTACATCCAGCGGCGTAGGAGGTTACGAAGAGTGGCTGTTCCTCATAGTTCTACCCTGTCTTTATTAAGCAGAGAACTTCGAGAGGCTCATTTACAAGTGCTTCTGGGAGGGGGTGCACTTAGGTCAGGCATTAACTCTTCAAGTACAATTGCCGATTCATTGCTTTCATCCCTTGTATTAAACTTTCCAGGAACTGAAGCAGAAGAAATTTCCAAGTCTGCTGCATCGATTATTGATGCTAAATCTGCAAAGGGTACCACTATATCTCAGCAATGGAAGGCATGGTGAGTTCTTTGTCATGTGTTTTGCTGCTTGCACCATCATTAAAGCCAACGAGTTCATAAAAAAGACACTATTTTATTCTGTAATTAATTTTTTCTTATTGCTATTTTCAGAAGGGTAAGTGTTGAGGTAGCTTCCTCAGCTTTAGTATGTTGCATATTACTGATATAGTTGTCTAAGTTTCCATAAATAAAACTTGATAAAGGTAAAAGGGTTAGTTGTTTGGATGTGCACACAAGGGACATTGGTCACGTGTTTGATTTATTTCCATGAAAATTCGTAGCAAGATAGGATTTCTGTAAAACCCTGCCAGAAACATTCATTCTTGAGAGATTGGTCATCCGCTTCTCTGTTGCCCATGAAACCCATATAAGACTAGGTTCCATCCGTGAGCACCAAATTCTATTATCCTTATATTATAAAAGGATTTGGTGCAATGGGCTATCTGTATCCGCATAGCTAATCATATCACATATTGGTTCAATGAAATTGACTACAAATTTAATACCAGTTATTATGGGGTCAACACCCACATGATGGACTGGGGACGCCCTTGTAATATGGGATATACTGCAAATTTTGTAGGGAGATGCAGAGTGCATCCCTTGAGAGGTTGGGGTGCATCATACTGCACCCATGTGTGCACACGATGCAGGTTGTTTTCACCCTAGGAGTGGGTGCATGCACCTTGGCTACTTAGGTTATACTCTGTGAGAGCTATTATGACAATAATATCTGAAGAATCAAGATATAAATTATAACATGATATTTTTATTCTAACTCTATGCTACACCAAGTTTGGGGATAGGGAATGGGCATGCAGGGAGTGGATAATGTTCATGGATAGCTGGGAGATTCCCTCTATTTCTAGCGGACAAGGACCACAAAAATTGAAAGAAATGATTCAGAAAATTTATATGTAAAGATCTAAATAAATAGATAGAAATGTTAAAGATCTTTATTCTAAAACAATAAAATTTAAAATAAATGTGTGTAAAGGATATGGTTATATGCTCATTAATTGTCAATTGGGTGTAGCTCAAATGACTGAGAGGAAAGTTGTTATACTTCCCTGCCTGGATTCAAATCCCACTGCACGACATGCTTGTTCTCTTCATGAGCCAATTGTTGACTGTTGACCTGGCCTTGAGCCCTGAAGAATCAGGTTTACCCTGGGTATCATCCTTGGAATGAGGCGAAGTACCTGGTGGGTTTCCCTGGGAAACGCATTATGCAGAAAAAAATATGACTCATTAGTAGGAGCAGCCCTATGCATTAAGGGAGGTTTGATTTATCATTTACAATAGCTGCCATGCATTTACGATTAACTACCCTGCATTTATTTGGGGTCTGACCTGTCATTAGCTTTGCCCCTCTAGAGTCTAGACTGGTGTCAAGATACAGAAAATTAAAAAATTCCGAGCAGCACCATATGAGCAATTGACACAAGATGGCACCTTATGAGTTAATATGAATGCTACTATATAAGTTGCTAATATGAATGGTGGCGTATGAGTGCCAATATGAAAAGCATTGTATGAGTTGCAAAATCCGTTTCCCTATAAGTTTGAGTGATGATAGATATGCCGACTAGGTGGAGATATAGATTAGTCCATCAGGACCATTTGAACTTTCACTCCATGAGAAATGGTGCTGACCATGTGAGTTTCAACTGCATGGAAAGTTGTTGGATATGCTTTATGTTAATTTTCAAGCTTAAACAGATAACAACAGTTCATAGTAGTGTTCTTTAACCTTTAACAATTAACTAGAACATTAACTGAAGCGTAAGGATCACTGAAAGAAAGACATTCACATAGAGAACAAGTATTTATCCTGGGAAACCCTCAAGGGGAAGAAAACCCAGCAAACTTCTTCTTGTGATATATTGATCAGTCAAACAAGTATAATGGACTTACAAGACTCTTCTAGAAAGAGGGAGATAAGATACTAGCACTAAGACAATAGTTCTTACTGTTGTCACTGTGTCTTCAATATATCTGAGCCTCTACCAGTAGCTTTAGCTATTCTCTAGCTGCTGTCACAAAACTGTTTTGTTGCTGATTGTTGGCTGCCCCAAATCTGGCCTTAAGGCTGTCTCAGAACTTCCCTTAAAGCTGCTTCAGATTGCTGCCCAGAACAGACTTTTGCATTAGACTTACAAGGTTTGACTAGGCTCATAGAGGTTGTACGTTCCCCCTGACTTTTGGACTAGTCTGTCTATGCTCACATAGGTTGTATGTTCCCCCTGACTTTTGCACTACTGTCTATGCTCACAGAGGTTGTACGTTCCCCCTGACTTTTGCACTAGACTCGGAAGGTTTGACTAGGCTCACAGAGGTTGTACGTTTCCCCTGACTTCTGTGCTAGGCTGTCTATGCTCACAGAGGTTGTACGTTCCCCCTGACTTTTGCACTAGACTGTCTATGCTCACAGAGGTTGTACGTTTCCCTTGACTTTTGCACCAGACTCACAAGGTTTGACTAGGCTCACAGAGGTTGTATGTTCCCTTGACTTTTGCACTAGTCTGTCTATGCTCACTGAGGTTGTACTGTTAGAATTTAAGGGCAAAAATATAGCTAGCTCAAAAACAAAAAAATTTATTAAACTTTCCAAACATTAACTACTGTAATTTATGATCAACAAAGCTTTTAAATTTTCTGATATCATAAAATAGTAAGTAACAAAACATTTACTTAAATCTTACCTTAACAAAACAAAACAAAGAAAAATTTACCTGAGTTGCTTGCTGCTATCCTCTTTTCTGTATGCTCATAAAAAGCTTTAAGGGTCATGGATCAAACCCTCAGGGGTAGACCTCATCATGATCTTGTGAATAGTTTTGCCAAGAAGAATCTTTAGGGAAATATCAGAAAACTGACCAGCATACCAATCATCAGCTAAGGGGCTGAAACAAGGACACCACTGTCCAGTTTAGAGGCTGAAAAGAAGGCCACTAACAGCCTTAACAAAAACTGTCCAAGAATATAGTGCTGCTACAACAATAGACAGAAATAACATAGCAGTTTTAGAGCTGCTTCATCAAACCCTGATTAGGGTATCAACTGCTGTAGGATAGGTAGCAAAACACAGGTCACAAAAGGAGGACAGTGATAACAACAGGTGGCACCAACAATAAAACAGGGTCAGCATACAAAAGGCACCAATAAAGAGACAGCGACAGCAAGCAGGTGGCACCAGTGGCAACATAAGGGTGATGGCACCGGCAAGAAGATAGCGACAGTCTGGAAGGGAGGAGAGGAGGGGGCCACAGGCTCACAGCCTATACTAGCAATATAACTGATCCAAGGAGAGAGCCGCACCACTATACCAGACTGAAAAAGAAGGAGCCACAGCAAAACCTCAGACCAAGAGAATGTTTGGAGGAAGAAGAATGAGTGAGAGAGTGAGGGGAGAGGTCTCCTTTTATAGTTTTGGTAAAAGGTTAGAGTTAACTAAATTAACCCCAACTTAAAATTAAGCCCTAAATCAAACAAATTAAAATAATTAGTGTTTTAATCATAAAATATTAATTAGAATAGTCAACAAGTCAAGGCGGCCTGCAAAGAACCAAACCACATTAAGGAGGACGTGGCTCAAGCAAGGGGTTGTAAAGACAATAAGACAAGGTCAAGGGGGGGTTCTTCTTTAATGGCATAATGTCCACAAAGGTCTCATGATATAACTTATAAGATTTTATCATCCTAGCATAAGAGGAAGGTCAACGATGTGATCTTGTCCTTCTTCTTAACTGCTCCTAGGTCTCATGGACCATCCCGAGAGAGAAGAAGATCACACATCATCTCAGCTTGGTACTTAACCAAGAAATTGCCTGGTCCCTGACCATGATACCCCAGAACGCAATTGGGGGCCCTAGATCACAACTAGGGTCTTATCCACCAAGGTACACAACCAAGGATCAATAGAAGCACCAAGCAAGGATACCCTGGACCACATCTAGGGGCCCTAGAACACATCTAGGGATTTATATCATCAAATTGCTTGGTCTTTGACCAAGAACCCTAGCAATACACTGGGGGCCCTCATTAGGGTCTTTTGCTATGGCTCTAACTGCTTGGTCCTAGACCAAGAAGCCCATGAGTGTACTGGGGCCCTAGGTCTCAACTAGGGGCAACTGCATTAATTTTAACATGTACATTCCCCCTGACTTTTGCACTACACTGTCTATGCTCACAAAGGTTGTACGTTCCCCCTTACTTTTTCATTAGACTTACAAGGCTTCTACCTTTGCCTTGGCTTGACTCACAAGATCATATAGCATCTCGTTCGTCCTGAATTTTGGTTTGACTCACAAAGGTTGTACATTCCCCCTGGCTTTTGTCAATACCTCACAAGATTGGTTGATTCTCCAAATCTCCATAAGTTGGTCGAGTTAGATGGGATTCATTTGCAGGATTAATTCAATAAAAAATAGGAAATAAAGGCGAAAAGGATTCATATGCAGGATTAATTCAATAAAAAATAGGAAATAAAGGGGAAAACCTCAAAAATTAAAGAAACATAGGAACACAATGATTTATGTATTTAGTATATGTATAGATGTTTTTCATGTGACCTTGCTATATGAAGATCAGAACCATTCATGTCTACCATGTACCCAACTGTTAAAATGCTTGATGCAAGTAACATAAGTATAATTTTTATGGATGCAATGAAAGAGAACAATATATAGCTCAGAAATATAACATTGGTCCTGGAATGTTGAAGATCATATTCATTCTGTTGACACTATAGAGTGCTTTATGCTACAAATTCAGAAGTTTGATGCCCACAAAACTTGGAGCAATAGCAATAAACATATAAAAGATGAGATGACTGCAAATTTATAATTCCTAATTATTCTCAAGTTATTGTTGGACAGAACTAAAAGAAACCAAGCCATATGATCAAATTCTTGCCAAAAGGGTGAATCTAATTTGGTTCATGTCTATGCAAATCTCTTATATAATTTAGAGTATGTGGTTAATTATTTGACTATGACTTACTTGATCCTTAGAAGATGCAAGCAATTAAATTTCAAAGATGTAATGTGGGGAAAAACTTAAAAGATTAACAAAGCAGGAAATACATTCTCCTGTTTACTATAATTTAAATATTGTCTTTCAAGTTTTATGTCCAGGGCAGGAAGTTCGATTTGTTCATCTGCAGTGTGCACCAGTAAACTGCAAGCCTACCAGAGACATAAATTCTCTTGACCTCGTGTATATATATATATATTAAATTATGCACCAAAAATGAATCACTATCTTGAATCTCTTATTTCTCTAATGATTTGCTTATAAATCAGTTGCAAACACTTGGTGACACTCTGACAATGCCAATTAAGTAGCTCAGAGCTTATGGTTATTAAAGTGACAACAAAGGTAACAAAGGCAACAAATACACAATATAGCCTAATAAACATGAAAACAAGTCAGATTGTAGTTCAGGGTTGCTGTAAATTGCAGATTCCTGATACACTTCGTCACCTCTGAAAGGCATTGCACTTCGTCACCTCGGAAAGGCATGGAACTGCAGAGGTTGAAAGCATAATTTGTTCCAAGGCTGTTGGGAGCCCGGAGCGGGAAGCACAGATTTTCAAAAATCTCCGGGAGCGGGACCGTTTCAGGAGTGTTTTATATATATATATATATATATATATATATATATATATATATATATATATATAAAACATGCAGAATGTTGAATCAATTGCAAAAAACATGAAAACATAGACATAAGATCATTTAACTAATTGATTAGTGATGAGTCGATGATCATTAAAGCATCAACCATTTAGTACATACTACATACTACACATATAACATCAATCATAAACATATGTGGGACTCAACATTAAAGAATCATAACATCAATCATAAAAGCATCATAACATCAATCATTAAAGCATCATAACATCAATCATTAACTTCAAAGGTAAATTGTCATATGATGTTCTTAAGTTCATAAGTTCATAACTTCATTGTTTACATAATAAGCCATAATAAAGAGTCAAGACTCAAGACTCAAGACTCAAGACAAAGTACTAAGTTTTAGAGACTACTTCTAAACATGAAACAAAAAAAGAGATCTAGCAAGTACTAAGTACTATAGTTTTCCTCTTGCCACAAGAAACTTCTAGTTTCTTCTCCCATGATCTTTGAATAAGAGGAGGAACAGGTGGAAGTGACCGTGGAACACGACCAACAACTGAATGGCCCCCACATGACAATGGATGCTGTGCAGATAAAGGTAAAACTGATGAATTTGGAACCCTTGTAGTGGATGGGGGTGGCATGTCTCCTCTAGGAATATTATCGCCATCATGATCACTCAAAATTTCCTCTTGCAAGCGCTCTAAAACAATGGTTCCATCCTGTAAATTAGCCTCCTCTGGATTGTTATCCCAAGTCATATCTCTTTTACAAAAAACATTCCCGTTTGCATCACAGTAATGCGACAACAACCTCAAGTTGTAATGCACACAAACCAAGCTTTCTCCCCGGTCTGCATTCAAGCTGTTTCTCTTTACATTGTGGATGAAGCTATAGGTGCTCCAACACCTCTCTGCAGAAGAGGTGTTAACGACTTGAGAAAGCACTTTCACCGCCAATTTATGCAAAGTTTTGGCAGGGGAGCCATACATGTTCCACCATTCGATAGCACCCAACCTGTCTCGATCTTTGGTTGCATGCAAGTTACCAAAGACTCCATGCTCAATTCGCTTCATACTTGAGCACACTCCTCTTCATCAGGACCAACTTGTCCAATGCAAACATATATCCATTTTGCACCTCTGGATCTGTGTGTGGTTTTCTCCTTTCCCCACCCCTGGGCGCTGATTGGGCCAGCCAAGATGAAGAATAATATTTTGGGGTAAGGACATATGTCAGGGCATGGAGTGGAACATTCAAATTATTCCACCTTTTGACCACAAGTTTATGGATATGATCATACAAGATCGCATCCTTCGGCTCTACAATGTCTTTGATTTGGCCTAGCATGCTGTCCATCTGCTCATACACCTCTCCAATCACCGGTCGATCTGTATCTGCAAACCAAATCATAATGTAAATGGGTTTGGTGAATTGCAGAATATACCGAACCTGTTGCCAAAAATGGCCATCAAGAACTGTGTCCTCCACTTCCTGAAAGTCACGTCTCTCAGATGCGGATGTAGCCCTGTCTTTTAGTTCCTGCAATGAGTCACTCGAGGCCATACTAGCCAATGCCTCTCTTACCTTCAATAGACACCTGAAGGTGAGATAATAGCTAGCAAATCTGGTCTTTGCAATCTTTAGTAACTCCAACTTGGAGTGACTATGAAAAATGTATTGGGCCATGCTATGATTGGTAATAAATCTTATCATCTTTTTCCCTCTCTTGTACAAAGCACCAATCCATCTATAATCATGGTCTTTCATTTTAATGATATCATGCATCAAAAGTTTCATTGTGTGAACCAAACACCTCGACCAAAATATATTGGGGTACCTATCTTCAATGATTGCTCCTACTGCCTTACAATTAGCAGCATTATCAGTAATGACTTGAATGACATTGTAGGGCCCAATCTCTTGAATGGTTTTAAGCAAGGCATTTGCAATATTAATCCCTATTTTGTAGCGATCTGAGTAGTCACGGGCTGAAAGGAAGATCGCACCACTCTTAGACACAGCAAGAATATTTATCAATGGCTTGCCTTTCACATTTGTCCAACCATCAGAGACAATTGATACCCCATTTAGGTTCCACTCATTT
>ML780733.1:176219-212634 GCA_009831015.1 Picea engelmannii
CTCTTAGATCTGTCCATATTTCAGCAGAAAAGATAGTTTAGGTGTGTTGTTGTTATTTGGCATGCATGTACTAATTTTGTCATACACAAAACTACTTGCTAGAGCACCCAAACAGAGACAACAACCATAACAAATCAGCAAAAATAAAAACTACTGTTGGCTGTTATAAAACAACAGAAATTAAATTTAAGACAGCAAGAAACTTAAGAGTCTTAGCTTGGTCAAAGATAGACCAAGAAGACAACTGATAGGACCTGGAAAATTCTACACAACACACTGAGAAACCCCCCACAGGGGACTCAACATTCCATGCGGCAGCTAGAGGGAAGTATGAACAGCCAAGGAGAGTGCCCAGAAAGAGGTTGCGGTACCTCCACACAATTCTGTGGCCCTAAAAGAGGGATGACACCCTACAGGAACAGACCCGGCTGCAAGAGTAGACATATCCGGCAGCAAGAGGCAGATTGGCAGCAAGAGAGGCAGATCGGCAGCAAGAGAGGTAGATCAGGAGCAATAGAGGCAGATCCCAGCAAGAGAGGTAGATCGGCAGTAAGAGAGGCAGATCCCAACAGAGACATATCAGCAGACCCTTAAAGGGGAACTTCCAGCCAACACAGAAACTCAAAATCTGAAACTGATAACCAAAAGGAGTTCGCACCAAAAGAGGGAGAAGTGTCACTGAGGTAGCCGCAGCAAGAGGGAGAAGAGAGAGTGAGTCAGTGTAGAATGCTAAGGGGGGTAGGGTCTTATTTATAGGGGGGTAGGGTCTTATTTATAGTTAGGGAGAGAGGTTAGGGTAATTAGATTTTAAAAAATAAATAGATATTTAATTAATATAAGTATTAATTAAATTGTCAATCAATATAAATTAAAACCCCAATCACATAAATAAAACCCTAATCCCATAAAACAAGATCCCCATCACATAAAACAAGAGTGAAAGCAAAACAACAAGGGGTTACCTTTTAAGACAAAGTCAAGGGGGTTATATGATGGCAAAACATGTCCACATGAGTCTCATAGTGACCTATAAACTTTATCATCATTGTATAAGGGGGTACATCAACAATGTGGTCATGTCCATCTTCATAGACACTCCTAGGTCTCATAGACCATTCCAGGAGAGAGGAAGAAGATCACACATCAACACATCTTGGTATTACACCAAGATCTACCTGGTCAAGGACCAAGTTGCCCCAGAATACATCTAGGGGCTCCAGAACACATCTAGGGTCTTATCCACCAAAGTACAAGACCAAGGATCAACCCATGCATTAAGCAAGGGTTCCCTAAAACACGTCCAGTGGCCCTAGACACATCTAGAGACTTATACCAACCACCAAGGAACACATCCAAGGATCAATCCAAGCACTGAGCAAGGATTCCTTGGAACACATTCAGGGGCCCTAGACACATCTAGGGACTTATTGCTTGGTCCAAGACCAATAACCCCAGTCATATACTGGGGCCCCTCACTAGGGTCTTTTGCCATGGCTCTCACTGCTTGGTCTCATACCAAGAAACCCTATGAGTGTGTTAGGGGCCCTAGTCCACAACTAGGGTCTTTTCCATCCTCCGGAGAATGGCTCTTGCAGCTGCATTAATTTCAACACACCTTAATCTTGACAAAATAATTCTGGAAGCAAACCCTAGGCCTAATAGCCAATCAAGGTAGCGTATCACTTTCCAGAATTAACATACCAAGCAGAAAGTCCAAACCATAACCAAGAGAGAGTCCAAGACTGAAACCGAAAATACAAGTTGTAGTGGCTGCAACTGCAACCACTCTCCAGACTTGCGCACAACTAAATTTCTGTAGTTGCGAGTTGTGTGTGTCCAAATGAGATCTGACATCCTATATTTATACTGCTCCTCCTTAGCTGTCTGGGCCGACTTTTCATTATGGAGGCTAAAAACTCAATATTAAATATTTCCTTTAGCCAACTTGTCTCCTAGGGTTTCTTCTTGCTTTCCGAAATATTTTATTCTTGTCAGGGTTACACGTGGGGGTTAATACCTCCCGCAGCTACTATAATATCAACAATATCATCAAGGTTCTAGAAACATATTTGTCAAAAATATGGGGAAAATATTGGCCAACATTAAAAAATACAAAAGTATTCTTTTTCTTTTCATTTAAAAAACGTCTAAAGCAACAATCACATCAAATAAGCCCATTGCCACATAAATATGAATAGAAAATTTATATATAAATGTCAAGTGATACATCACTTGTCAATTGTGATTCCTTTATTCTCCTTTCAAGACTCAAAAGTGAGTACAAAATAAAAAATTCATTCAAAAATATAATAAATGTATCTCATCGTCTACAATGATAAATATACTATAGATTCCCTCTACCCCTTTTACGGGAGAAGGTAATGGATCTTCCTTTAGATTAGGAGGGTCCTTGGGCTAGAGTGAAAACGGAACGCCTTTTGGTAGCTGCCTTTGTTTGTGTTTGTGAAGGTGGTGGTGCACTCTCCTTCGCTAAAGGTGGTTGCACTAGAACATCCTTGTTTACCACCCCCTTGCCACCCCTTCCGACACATCCTCCTCCAATCACCCAGGTGCCTTGTCCATGACAGGGCTCTCAATTTCCTCCCTCCACTCAATGGTGTTGTCAATCTCATCCAACGAAATTGCGTCCACATCAGGGGTTCTCTTACACTGCTTCACCCATAGTGGGAGATTGTACTAGACGTAGACCATGTCATTAAGGTGTTGGGATTCTAAATTGTATGAGGGTCATCATAAATTTAATGAGCGCATTGGTATGAGAAATATTAAAGGGTGATGGTTCATAAATTATAATAAAATTAAAAAATTCAATTTGAAAATTAGCCCTTCGGATTCAAGAATGCTGGAGCCATTTTACATCATGCCATGTCCTATTGTTTTCATGACCTTGTTCATATAATCCTTGCCTATCTCGATGATCTCACTGCTCGTTCGAAGAAACAGTCCCAGCACATAGAACACCTTCGCGTTGTTTTCCTTCGGTGTCGAAAGTACAATATTCACTTGAACCCTCTCAAGTGTGTCTTCTGTGTCCCAATGAGCTACCTATTGGGATTCATAGTTTCCAAGCAAGTTATAACCACTGATCCCTTAAAGGTTCAGGCCATCTCTAAACTGCCCCTGCCATTACATAGCGTGATTAATATATGATTACGCCTTCCAGCGCCAAACCTTTTTCCCACTACGACTTCCTTCCCTTTGACTAGCTGACTTCTTGGATTGATTACAGCCAGACTACATATTTAGATTAGACGGGCTTAGAATAGGGACTTAGAGCATTTGTGTATTACCTTTGTTTTCTCAGCCTACTTTATGAATGCCAGTTGGATGGCTGGCTACCCATAGTTGGATCGATCGTACGTGGAAACTGCCCTCTTATCATGACTCCTTCCTTACTTAGAATATCTTACACGCTTGGGTGGGTCACCCTTTGGACAGAGAATTACTGTTCCAACAAGCTTGAGGTCATACATTCCCATACTCTTACAGTTTGATACTAGCTGGAGAAGGCTTACGTACCCGTACCCTTACAGTCCAACAAGGTTGAATGCAGACAGAATCCTTGGTGCCAGCCCCCAACTTGGTGCCTTTTTATGATGGGAATCTTCGTTGCTGTGCACTTCAACTGTTTATATCGGGCGGGCAGGCTTAGCTGTCCCGATTAGTTAGAATTAGAATGTGTGATGTGCTACGATGATACGAATAGCCTTCCGGGCAGGCAGGCTTAGCTGTTCCGATTAGAGAGGCGAAAGCTGTCTGGGGTTGCTTTCGTACCTGTTTCGGTTCAAATCCAGACGTTTCTAACCTATTGCGTTGCTTCGCGTATTTTTTCAAACACACAATGTCACGTTCGAAACCATAGATTTAAGTGTTAAATTCAACGATCTAACAATGCAAGGTGTGCAAAATACCTGTGGATATTTAGTTTTCACAATCATGTTGGTGGTGTTGCAAATATGTGCATTATCCATGAAAATTTGCAAAGAAGTGTCAACACCTCACCCTGGTACATGCCAAGAGCATCCACTACTTTTGAGAACACTGCTCCATTCTTTGATGACACCATGAAATTGGCGAGTGAATGGTGTGCTGGATCTGTCCATCCATCAACAACAATACTAACATCTGATGAGAGCCATGATGTTTTAACAGGTGCTAGGAGTTTATCATCCCCCTTTGCCTTAACCAACATTGTCTCTTTAAGCTTCTCTGAATTGGGAGGCACATAGACGATTCGCTGGTCCGCTGTCAAATTCAGCTACACTCCCACTTCTGTGGGATGACTTCCTCAACTATGGAAGAGATTTATCTTTCCCACATGCTGTTGCCATCTTCCCAAGCCAATAGAATCCTCGTCATACCTTTTCGCCATAATTGAAAATTTTGTGAGTTGAAGGCCAAAAACAAAAAATCGCCAGGCAAAAATTGGCTGTGCAGGAAAAAATAGGAAAAATCATGATTGTTTCTAAAAAATTGCCAAAATTCACGAAGGTTGTGAAAAAGGCCAATATAAGCCCAAAATTTGATTTTTTTGGATCATTTTGTTTTACTTTATTTTCTGTTGGAAGCCATAATTGGCAATATTGAATTGTCAAGAAAGGTCAATTAAAGGAGGACCATGATGATTCTGGTAATGCCATGCGTGCAGTCGATGTAGTCGCCAATGCAAATCTAATTTTGTCATGGACGTATAGGCAGTGAAGCCATTATCATGTTTAACATCCAAACAATTATGATATCTTGTCATAGATGCTAATGTCATGGCATTTGCTACCACCAAATATATGTAGTGTATGCAGTGGAGTTCACAGTAGTAACATGGCATAGAATAAGATATAGTGAACTTTATATGAAGAAGAAGAATTTCATATCCCATTTAGAATTCAGAAGACTTGACAATTTTTAGGATTTCAATGTTTTACGATTGGTGGAATTACAACATTTCAAGAGTGGATTCTATGATGTATGAGGGTATGGGATTGGCATATAATCAAGAGCACCAATCTCTCTATGTACACTGTTGTTGGTGGTGTTCACTGTTGAACTCATCTATCATGTCCTTAATAAAAATGTACTATTCACTCAAGCGACCCAAAACAACCAGTTAGGCATGTTAATCTTTCTGGCTCATTTTAATGCTTTGATTAGCCAATTTCATCAAAAGTGGAGGGTGTTGACTTGAGCGACAACAGGTTAAATGGACTTGGATCGACAAGTAGCACCAAGCACTAGTATCAATGTCCTTAGGATTGAGGTAGAGGCCAGCGGAGGGGGTAGAGGGTGCCACTGATGATGATGATCCCAATATATGGGATGATTTTGATGATATGCAGTTATTTGTTGTAGCATCATGTTTTCTCGACTCTGGAGGCCATTTAGAGTGTTGATGTTCATGTATTTTGTTTCAAATATGCATCACACTTAGTGCCATTTTTGTATATTCACCCTTACATGCTATATACATGAGCAAATTTTGCATATTTGGTGTCTAATGGTTTGGATATATATATATATATATATATATATATATATATATATATATATATATGATCTTGGTGTCCACCCTTCCCCATGCAAATATATATATATATATATATAATCTTGGTGTCCACCTATATATATATATATATATATTTGCATGGGGAAGGGTGGACACCAAGAGCTCTGTTATGGAGGCAATCAAGTGGTTACATGAGTAGAGGCAGGGGAGGATGACCCACAACTTCTAGTGGGGGAGGAGGAGACTAAGAGTAAAGAGGCTGATGTGATAGCCTTGTCACCAACTTCTACATGGAGTCAGATGCTCTCCAATGGCCATCTGTCTCCGGCCACAGGCCTTCTCCTATGAGAGGAAGAGCCATTACCTTTTCCTGTAAAAGGGGTAGAGGAAATGGGTAGCTAGCTGCTAGAGATGTAATTTTGTATTTATTAGTCTTGAATGGACAGCTATCAGGATTTAGTATTGACTTTGATGTATCTTTTATGATTTGTCATCCACTACATCATATAAATTGGTGCTTTTTTTCATATTTATGTACCGATGTGCTTATTTGATGTCACTCTTGGTTTACAGTTAAAAAGAATGAAAACATGAATGTTTTTTGCATTTTTTTATGCTTGCCGTGGTTTGCTGATTGTCCTGATCTCTGGACCCTCAGCAACATTTTCACCAATTTTTTCTGATGTCCTAATGTGCATAGGATATATGCTTTTTCTTGTCAATACTTAGCAACTATCTTAGCATGTGTTTTAGTTTTCCTGTTGGATGACTTAATGGCTTTCTCGATTCTCTTTTGCCGAATATCAATATCCACAAATATCTGCATATGCATTAACTCACATGCCATGCCTCTGAATGATTTCTGTTGAAATATTTATATCTTGGTTGTTCTGATTGTTTGTACTTTCATCTTTTGGCAGTAATGAACCATCATTGAGTTCGGAAGAGAGGGCGCAGAAGATAAAGCAAGCGACTTTAAGAGCAAACTTTGTTCAGCAGTTGGTTATGTCCACACTGCTTGGTGACGAGTAAGGACCAGGAATTTTCATAAAACAAGGTTAAACTAATAAGTATATATTCTTGTCCAAGTTTCAGGTTCAGGGCATGCTGAGGAACACTCGTGCATTTCAGGAAGATTAGAAAACAAGGTCAAGAGTAGCATCATTGACATTGTGCTATTTCCTTTGCACCTGACTTTGGATCACTGGCTTAAAATATGGCTGATTTAGCCTTGGAAATACTTGCAAGGAAGTCATGAGGGGTGTTGTTATGCTATGCTCTTGTAGTTCCCCAATATTCGGTGGTTATTCTCTTGCATTGCATGTTCAAAGGTTAATACTTGCATGTGGTAGCCAGTATGTAAGTAGTTATGTTCCTTTTCTAATCAATCTTTTGGCCATGTTGGGTTGGTTACCCAAGAACATGGTATGCAACGTTGTATGTTTTTTTCCTTTCTAAGTTGGATTGAAACATACATTGGTCTCTTGTGCATTTGTGGGTGTGGGAATATGAGGTGAAAGAGAATCTGCATGTCATCTTTCAATTGCATTACAATTTCACATTTGAAGAAAAATGCAAGTTGGCTAGGGATGATACAGAGATCTGTTTTAGGCAGAGTTGGATGAAATAAAATGCATTGGATGAACAAATTGCCAGATTTTTTTCCAAAATACATAAGTATCTTCATGAAATCTATTTGAATGTACGTTGAACATGAAAATTTTATTCAGTTGAAGTAGGACATATGATTGACTTATTCAAGTCCCGAAGCTTTTGCATGTAGGAAATTGATTTTTTTTACATTGGAAGTATTTTTGGCAGGATGTCTTCATGTTTCTAATCCCATTCTCTTGTGATCCACCATATTGAGTGTCTGGCATGGCTGATTTCATGTTCGGAAGAATTTGATTTTGTCCAAAACCATGTTAAATTTAGAAATCAATCTGATCACATGACTGTTTAAATGATGGTCTTATTTTAATGGAAAGCCTGTTACTGTTACTGTCAAGAAGTAACTTCTACCAGATAACGAATGTCTGTTTAAAGTGAGTTCTTGGGGATGCCATTTCTGGTTAAACTTTGGGAAATTGAGAGAATGAATATTTCTGTTCAAAGAGAAGGATATGTTTTTGTGCCAATGAGGTGGTATACCTAGTTGGAATTTGAGACGTGGATAGCTGGATTGTGTAGACCTCTCCAAGACTCGGGGGTTGTGAACACCAAAGTTACCAGAATCGGTTCAGTGGAAGACTCTGCGAGGCAAAAGAGTAAGACTTTGACTCGTCTTGGTTATAACCCAGTTAATACAAAAATTAGCTGAGCAGAAATAGGGAAAAACAGTAGAAAATGAGTAAAAAAAAATCGGAGTAGGCTAACTCGGGAGCAAACAGACCCGCTTTTCAGGCAAAAAATGGGCCTGAATCAGGCCATATTTTCAAGGGTAGCTTGAGTTTCGCATGGATCAAAGTTCCATGCATTTCAGAACCTTCCTTACCCCAGGGGTTTTGTCCCATTTTAAACCAACCTAGATGCTTAGAAAATCAATTAGGGTTCTGGATTGGCCAGAAATTTAAAATAGGGCTGCTGGAGGACGTGCTGGAAAGATAACTCGAGAGGGAAGATTGCTCCCGAGTTATCCCACTCCAAAAAAATCACTTTCTGGGTTATATATAAGTGGGGCCCAAGTTGTTGTGATGGCCCACTGTCAAATTTGTTGACCCATCGATGACCTGTCGAGCACTGGCAGGTGAAACTCGTTTCTGGCGAGTCAAATTCGCCAGTGGACGAGTTGAATATGCTTGTTTTGGCGGGCTATACGAGTATGACCTGTGAATCCAGGTCAAAGCCGGCAGGTCTGGTAACACCAGTGCACAGAAATTACATGAGTTTTTTGTGGAGTTCTTTCGGGATTTCCCTACTTTATTTTGAACGTGATCATATCGCAGAAGCTTGTGATTACTGGAGTGTCGGCCACTTGGAAGACGTGCTTCAGTGATTTAGCAGTGTATGAGCAGTGTCCATTAGTCCTCGATTCAAGTTCTCTAGACAGAGTCTAGCTAATGGTCTCAAAATACAAACTTTTCTAATCCCTTTTCAGTTCAGGAAAGAGGCTTTTTTGCCTTAAACATGGTTTAGGAGAGTATTATTGTGGAATGAAATCCCATCACAGGGATTTCATCCACATAACTGACCAGCGTACTACCTTTCGTAGTGGAATAAAAATTATGGATTCTGAATAAGTTTTCCTCGGCTTGAAATACTGAAATGGAGGCTCAACAAGATCAACAAATTAGGGTTGATTTACACGCTTAGATTCAATAGGCTAAAGTAGATTAGCAACACGGGATTCGGATTTTCTCATTGCAATGGGATTTTGATAAGACCAATCCAAAATGTTTAGCAAAAATGATTTGAATTTACATGGGTAGAAAAATTAATCGAAGTTATTTGAGAATATTGACTAGTGAGACATCACGCTACAAGCATTAACTTAGCATCAGCCCTAGATTTGACGTTTGCTTCTGCCTACCATATCTTTTGAGTGCCCTTCGTTTTACATCTCATGCAAATTTGCAAGGCATTTTTTTCACACTATACTTCCAAAATGCAACCTACATATTATTTAGAACCTTAGGTTCACGTGATCAACGGCATGCGAGTTTGTAAGATATTAATAGCCACAGTAAGCACTGAGTGGAGGATCAATTTGCATGGATCATATAATCTACCAACATTTAAAATATAAAAATGGGTAAGAATAAATCTCCTGTCATCTGTCAATGTAAATAACAAAAACACCAACGGAATTAGAATCAGCGCAATAAATTTTGACCGACACTGAAACTTTTGACCGACACTGAAACTGAGCTTACAATCATGTCCATCGTTTCTGGTGACTCGTGAGACAGAGACTTAATACTTAGCAAAAGGAAACGGTTAATCAATACGAGGCACAATGACAGAAAAAATGGAGCACGTGGATTGGGATTGTGATAATATGCGTAGGATAACATGTACATTTTGTTATATTTTCTATTTCTGTTGAACATATTATTGCGCGTTTGTGCAGGTTGTGATACAAGTGGAATGCTGGAGGGTGAACAAAAGTAGTCATAGTCTCATCATATGATGTAGTGAACTAACTTGTGACTCGAAACAAAATTTTAACACTATGTTCATACGCCAGAGATTTGAGATCGATGGGTCAAGCGACTATGGTGCATGCATTGTATGGGCACACCCCTTCAACATCATTCAAATGAGATTCAAAATTTTCAAGACAATGCAATTACTCATGATCTAATGCATTGCACAGGAAACATATATAGCTTATAGTGCAAATAAAACTTTTCAAGACCATGCGATTTACTCATGATGTAATTTGCACAGGAAACATAGATAGCTTATACTTCAAATGAAGTATATAGGTACGATATCGGAAATAATAGTGAAGATACAAGCGTTATTAACCATGAACATTTCGATGGGAATTAACTAGAGGCGGCCGGTAGATTACCCCTAAAAATTAAAAACTTCACCATCCAAAACAATGACACTGCAAGCTATATAGCAAGAGAAAATAAAACAAACACAATAGTTGGGAATTCATCATTCTTTATTATTAACCAGGAAACCTGACTGTAATAGATGGGTGAGATACTTGGAAATGAAGAGAAATGGACTTGAAAATCTGCCTTGTTACAGTTGGACTTTCAACCTTTTTGTGGGGAGAAAAACTGCCATTGAACCTCAACATTGCCATAACTTCCATGTTCTCACAGTTTGGTGTTGTAGAATAAGGTGAGATTGTGAGAATGAAAAAACCAATGAGTGCACCATTGAATGGAGGCAAATTTAAGTGTGGCATAGGGAGGAGAGACAACTGTCAATAATTTAAAGAGTGTTAATGAGGGCATCTAAATGGTTGAGAAAGGTGTGGGAGCTATCCTGTTATGGTTACTACGAGAAGGTTCATACATTAAATTACATCACCGAGAGTCCCTTCCATTGCATGATATTGCTTGAGGGAGCAAAAATTAATTATTAAATTAAAGATATGTTGAAAGTATTAAAAAGTAAAGCTTGCATTCAAGGCAAGGCAATCCCTACAAATCTTCCAAATTTGACTTCATTGCATGATATTGCTTGAGGGAGCAAAAATTAATTATTAAATTAAAATTATGTTGAAAGTATTAAAAAGTAAAGCTTGCATTCAAGGCAAGGCAATCCCTACATATCTTCCAAATTTGACTTCATTGTACTAGTATGTTATGATGTCAAATTTGACTTCTTTGTACTAGTATGTTATGATGTCAAACACTTCTATGTCATGGGGTTGATGTCAAACACTTCTATGTCATGGGGTGAATGGTGAACGGAAAATAGTACCATGTCATGGGGTGGGCGTTGCATTGTAATTGTGGAACTTTGCATAACTACATCCCCACCCCGATCCTACCCCACCCACAAATAGGGTTTTCCCCAATATAATAGAATGGTAAGCAAACAATGCCTTGGAGAAGATGATCCAATGTATTCTTCATATGGGTGAGTTAGCGTGTTATGACACTAAGACATATATGTAAATCTAGGGCATTGAAAAACTCGATCACATGGAATATTAGGTGTGAGTTGTAGCGAGTAACCCAATACTCTATTGGCACTAGAGACCTCGTTCCTACCACGATGAAGGAGGCCTCGAGAAGAAGGCGACACAATTTACCAAAGATTATTGTGTGGCTAAACTCTTTCAGCTTGTCAAGGCTTAATACCAGATGGAAATCTTGAACCCACGTTCTTTATCGTGATTAGCAATAGTTGGGCTATAGTCTCTCATTGTCAAAGTTACAATGGCCAAAAGTCTTTAAATAGACTCTGAATATATGATGAATCTTTTTTTCCCACCACCCCCATTCTCAAGTAGTGAGATACATCTCCATCCCCATCCTTGAGAAATGACATACTATTTCTTCACCCCCATTTTCAAGCAGCGACATACAACAACTCCACCCAATCCTTAAATAGTGACGTGACTTCCACCACTGAAAAAAATTAGATGACAACTAAATATTTTGAGTGTGCTTCATTTAATGTAGGTTATTTTATAATGCCATTTTTTCATTATATTTCCAAGTCTAACCTACATATTCCTAAAATCCTTAGGATCGTGCCTTCATAAAATATTAATAACTACAATAAATATCAATGAGAAAATGACAACAATACTTTAATCATTACCAAAATATTTTTATTTTTTAAAAGAAAAAAGACAACCAAGGTACAATGTACTTAAATTAAAAGATACCATTATAAATATCAATGAGAAAATAATAGTATTTTAAGCATTACCAAAATATTTTTTAAAAGAAAAAAGACGATCAAGGTATAATGTGCTTGAATTCAAAACGACACCATTAGAAATATAGGAGCATTCGGAAGAAACTTTTTGCATGGTCCATTCAATTCATAGAGAGTAGAAATGACAACTAAGAATAGAAATGACAAGTAAGAATAGATACTATGCTGCAATAACAAGATCTCCAACAAAACTAGAGTCATCCCCATAAACGGACGAACTGAAGTTAAGCTTATAATCACGTGAATTGAATTTAAATTGTTACTTGTGACTCATGACACAAAGGCTTAATACTTGGCAAAATGTATAGGTCGATCCATATAGAACATAATGACAAATAAAAAGAGCACATGCACGGGGATCGAGATAACATGTACATGATAATATGTATATCGTCTTTTTATACTTCTCTATTTCTGTTCCACATAATTTGTGTTAACACTAGACCATAAACTAAAGATTTGAGATGAATGGGTTAAGTCATGCATGCATGATATGGGCATACCATCAACACAAGACAACTTTATGAGTAGGATCCCAAGGTTGACTCTCCTCCCTTGGTCAACACAGACACAAAACTCTTCACGGTGTAAGAGGTAGAGATGGGTATCAAGAGGTTGGGCGCTAGAAAAGCAAAAGACTTAGATGAACTCCAATCAGAGTATCTAAAGTGGGGTTTAAAAATTCTTCCACCTCACATCACAAAAATTTTCAACATCATCATACAGCAGGGGTTCCCCACAGATTGGACAACTAGTATGGCAATACCTCTTTTCAAGAGTGGTGACGTCAATAATCCTCCAATTATAGAACCATAATGATAAACCACTTGTTTGCAAAGTTATTTGGAAGCATGTTAGAAAAGAAAATCAACAAGTGGGCAGAAGAAAGAGATAAACGTGCTAAAGGGCAAGCAGGTTTTAGACCTAAACATTCCACAGTTGATCATTGCATAACTTTAAGGCACATCATTGAAAAAGTTTGGGAAAAAAAGGAAGAAGTTTTTTGTTGCTTTGTTGATTTCAGAAAAGCCTTTGACACGGTACCTAGGGATAAGCTATGGGGCAGAATGGAGGAACTCGAGGTTCCCAGGCATTTGAGAGTCGCTGCGCATAGGTTGTATGAAGAGGTGAAAATTAAAATTATAACTTCAACAGGCATTTTTGAAAGTTTTAGAAGCGATATCGGGGTCAAGCAAGGTTGCCCATTGTCTCCTACCCTTTTTGGGTTATATATTGACAAGCTTGAAGAGTGGCTAAATTCGCAAGGGGGTGACGGTATCCATTTGGGCAAGTTCGTTATAAGGCTTCTTTTGTACGCAGATGACCTTATATTGATTTCTAAATCGGCTCTTGGTTTGTAAGAGCACTTATGCTCCCTTGAACATTTTTGTAGAAGGGTGGGGATGCAAGTCAATATTAGTAAAACAAAAGTAGTGGTTTTCTCTAACAAAAGAAAGCATAACCAGCGTAAGCTCTACTTTGAAGGCAACATTTTGGAAGAAGTTGCAGACTACAAATACCTCGGAATTGACTTCAACAAAAATTTAAGTTGGGATGGTTGTAGAAAGAAAAGAACTTTAGGGGGTTGGAAAACATTTTATGCTTTTCAAAACATATAAATAAAATATAGGTAGTTATCAATTGCAGATTATTTTGAGAACAAAATAAAGACATAGATGTAACAAATAAATACACATATGTATTGTAAGAAACACAAAGATATAGTAATACACAATTTTTATTAATGAGAGAAATGTAGAGACACTGTAAAAATATACAGTGAATGAACTCGCTAGAATGGTGGCACCTTATCACTGAGAAGAGATGTGAAGGCTACGCTCATTCACAAGAAGATGTCTTTACAATGAGGTTCCAAAGGTTTTTTTTAACATAAAGCATAAATGAGAAAACCCTAAACATCTAAAACCCTAACCCTGGAGATGAAGCACCAAAAGGTTTGTGGGCCCCGATGAGGGTAGTTGATCACTGGCCAAATCTATCCAATTACGACCTTGAAAGCGGAATGAGGGACGAAGATAGCTAGTTCGGTTCCTGTATCGCTCGGAATCAATAACATGCACGAGGATCGAGATAACACGTGCATGATAATATGTATATCGTCTTTTTATACTTCTCTATTTCTGTTCCACATAATGTGTGTTAACACTATACCATAAACTAAAGACTTGAGATGAATGGGTTAAGTCATGCATGCACAATATGGGCATACCATCAACATCATTCATATAATATTTAAACTTTTCAATGGAATGAACTTTGCCTATGATTCAATTCAAAGCATATAAATAAAATATAGGTAGCTATCAATTGATTGATCCAGATTATTTTGAGAACAAAATAAAGACATAGATGTAACAAATAAATACACATATGTATTGTAAGAAACACAAAGATATAGTAATACACAATTTCTATTAATGAGAGAAATGTAGAGACACTGTAAAAATACACAGTGAATGAACTCGCTAGAATGGTGGCACCTTATCTCTGAGAAGAGATGTGATGACTACGCTCATTTGCAAGAAGATGTCTTTACAATGAGGCTCCAAATGTTTTTTAACATAAAGCATAAATGAGAAAACCCTAAACATCCAAAACCCTAACCCTGGATATGAAGCATCAAAAGGTTTGTGGGTCTGATGAGGGTAGTTGATCATTGGCCAAATCTATCCAACTACGACCTTGAAAGAGAAATGAGGGACGAAGATAGCTAGTTCAGTTCCTGTATCGCTCGGAATGGAGCCAATCAACTTAAGATGCCTTGTCCCTATTGGATGGAAGAATGTGACTCATTGGATCTTCCCATTTAATTAAAGACTGCCAGGGTTTAGAGGGATGAAATCCTGTGATTCAGATTGATGGAAGTCTAGTTCTGAAAGGTCTGTGCCGGAGAGGAGAGCGATATAGGAACCGATCAACACAAGGGATGGCTAAGTTGTTAAAGCTGCCTAAAGAAATAATATGCATGCCTTTGGTCGAAAGAGAGAATTGGATTCTTTAGATACCACCACAACCAGAGCGTTGCCTCGGTCGAAGATGTCTGATTTGAAAAAGAGGCACATATAGTTTAATTGACGAGAAAATTCCATGTTGAACCACTCGCCATCTCCTGTTGGTGCCTTAACCGAGACTTCCAATGATGAAACAAAGAATTAAACAAGAATTGAATCCCTATCCTCCTAAAAATGCTAGAATTTCTCTTGCTCCTTATCCACACCAACACATTCCCAACTTACAGGTCGAGTGATCTCTCCCACCTTCTCGAGGGTGTAATTTTTGCATAAGATCTCTGTTTGGGGTGCACAATAACTCGTTAGAAATGTCTAGTCGAGAAGAACACATTTCGACCAGGCCCAAAAAAGATTCTATATTTATCGCGTGGGCCTCCAAATGTAAAAAAAACGTTGTTTAGGGTCTCAAAATGACCTTAGAAGTTTGGGACCCGAAAAACTACCAAGGTGGAAAACCATGTTTTGAGCTGGTGGAATAGGTGGGTCACCACCGATATCCATATGGATCATTCCTCACCCCTTAGGAAGAAATGGTCCCCATTGCGTCAAGTTCCCGTGGGAGATAGGGAAGCTTTTGCTAAATCTGAACCTTGGTGAGCTGCTTGCTTTGCTGAAAATGCTATACTGCTTAGCTTGTTGAAGGTTGTCATGAAATTATTTCTCGAGGGGTTGGATCCGTTCAACCAGTCTAGCTGCATGATCTACATGAGTGTGGGAGGACTCTATCGGTGAAGATGCAATGTGAAGAACTATATCAGTGGGGGCTAATGGTTGGAACCCCAAGCATGCCTGAAAAGGGTTGTAGCCAATAGAGCTAGGAAGGGCTTTGTTATAGCTTGGATTTATTGGGCAGTGCAGAGGCACCCCCATAGGTGAAGCAAGAATATCTTTGTGCTCTTCTACAATCTTGTTGACTTTCCTCTGTTGGATAGAAAGGTCTCGGGCCGAGGTTGTAGTGGTTGCAACGTCCTTCTGTTCACCTTCTAACCAGATCACGAAGAGGCTAAACTATGCAGTATGAGAGATTACTTTGCGGCACCATTTTGTCGAGACAATAGTGGGAATTACCTCTGGTATCCTGTAGAGCTGACCCCCAAAGTAACAATGACACTACATGGTCGAGACTCATAAAAAACATGATGCTTCCACATATATGGCTGGCCTAATAGAACATCACAGACTTCTAGTGGGGCAACATCATACAATATCTCATCCTTGAAGGGATTGATGTCGTAGGACAAGCAACACTACTCGATGATGTGAAGATCTCGACCCTAGTGAAGCCACCCAATGTTGTATGGCTGTGGGTGTGGTGTTGTCGACAAATCCAACTGCTTGACAACCTTTGTTGAGATGAGGTTCTTTTGGCTTCCACTATCAACAATGAAATGTAGTGGCGTCCCCTTCACCCACATTAGTTAATGGAAGATACACTCCCCCTCCTTATGATCCTCTGGATCTTCTGGTTAGATTGTTGTGGTCGCAATGGTAGAAGCAAGTTCTGCATAGATGGCCCATCTCCTTTTATTGTTTTCTAAATTAGAGTTCGAATCGGGGCTCAACTCTTTTTCTTTGAGCTCGACCACCAATCACTGTTTTGAGCGACATTCATCAGTGTTGTGCCAAGGGATTTTGTGGAAGTCACACTACATCCCATTGTCCTTTTCCGTCTTCACGTTACCCTTCTTTTCCTGCAGCGTGGACTGGTTGTCTTGAGGTTGGTTGTTTTGTGAGTTAGGGCCACCTTTACCATACTTTGGTTGTTGCAAATTTGCAGACCCGAACTCTTGCTTGTTTTGCTGCTTAAATTTCTGCTCGATTTTGACCGCATATTGATAAGTGGCTCCCAGTGATGAGATGTCTAGAATCTCCATTTCGGTTTGGATGTACATGTGTAGAGCCCCGCAGTATTTCAGAACTAGATGTCGCTCGGAGTCTTTGATATCCAACTTTGTGCGCAAGGTATGGAAGGTATTTGTGAACTTCGACACTGTTTGGCCCCTCTCTTAACAAAGTTTGGTCCATCTCATGTACTGGTTGTCATAGTTTCCAACAAGGTAATAATGTTCCTTGATGGCATCCATAAAAAAATCCCAAGTGGGTTCGACCTCAAACATTCCAGATTTCTCTGTGGAATTTTGCTCAGAATAAGTTTCCCACCAATTTTTGACATGGGGGACAACCTTAAGGAGCTCAGAGGTGATATTTTACCCGTTGAAAAAATTGTGGATAGATAAATAACCTCCTTAGCATATTTAACAACTTTTCCAAAGCTTCTGCATCTATTTGACCTTCAAACATAAGAATATCAAAATTAACTTGTACCTTGAAAGGGGTGGCACCTCCAAAGTGGCTGCTTGATAAAGACACATCTACTATTATCGACAATCGTCGAAGGATTTGGGGAAATTTTTCCATCATTTCGTCCCTCTGTCGCCCGAGGGCTTCCTCGAGCAACAAATTAATAGAATATCCCGCTCCCTTGTCTCTCTTTTCTTTTTCCATGGGACGCCCTTGGGTTGGCGAGAGCAGTTTTACTAAAGAGAAACTAGCTCGAGACCCAACTCTCTATATCTTGACCTCGTCGGGGACATGCACTAAGAAACGACAAGGAGCAACTTGCTTTGATACCACTGATCCAAATTATTTTGAGAATGAAATGAAGACATAGATGTAACAAATAAATACAAAAATATATTGCAAGAAACACATAGATACAATAATACACAATTTCTATTAACAAGATAAATGTACAAAAGTTGTAAAAATACAGATTGAATAAACTCACTAGAATGGTGACAACTTATCTCTAAGAAGAGATGTGACGACTACGCTCATTTGCAAGAAGATGTCTTTACAATGAGGCTCTAAAGGCCTTTTTAACATAAAACATAAATGATAAAATTCTAAACATCCAAAACCCTAACCCCATGAGATAAAACGCCAAAAGGTTTGTGGGCCCTGATGGAGTAAGTTAATATGTCAACTTCTCGAGAGCATATTTTTTGCGTATGATCTCCGTTTGGGGCGCACAATAGCTCATTGGAAAGGTCTAGCCAAGTAGAACACATATCGATAGGGCCCAGGCTAAATATTTTTGTCTGGGCCCCAAAACATAAAAAAAAAACATCATTTAGGGCTTCAAAATGGCCCTAGAAGTTTGAGACCCGAAATATTGTAGAAAAACTATCAAGGTGGAAAACTGTGTTTTAAGCCAGTGGAATAGGTGGGTGGCCACCGATATCCATCTGTATCATCAATACAAGTAAATTACATAAGTGCATTATAAAAACTAATACTAAAGACACATGTTATTAACCATAAACATTTGGATGAGAATCACCACTTATTTCTAATACCGAAAACAATGAAATCACAAATTATAAATGGAAAGAAATAATAATAAAGAAAAACATGAATTACCATTCCTTATAATTGACCATGAACTTTGATGGTAATAAGATGGTGAGCTTCCTGAAAATGAAGAGAAATGGACTTGCAAGCTTGCCCTGCATCCTTATAATTAATAACGAACTTTAATGGTAATAAGAAGGTGGAATTCCTGAAAATGAAGAGAAATGGATTTGTAAGTTTGCCTTGCATCCTTATAATTAACCACAAACTTCGATGGCAATAAGAGGGTGAAATTCATGTAAACGAAGATAAATGGACTTTCAAGCTTGCCTTTCTATGTGGAAGCACTTGGTTAACCATTGCATAGGGAGAGAACTCTTGAAGCTCAAGATTGCCACAACTTCCATGTTCTTAGAGTTGGTGTTGTAGAGTAGGGCAAGAAGGAGAATGGATATGAGTGCACAATTGGATGGTGGCAAACCCAAGTATGGTAAAGAGGGAGAAAAACCATTCTCAGAATAGTGGGAATCACACGATGTTGATGATGACATAGAAATGGTTGAGAAAGGTGTGGAAATGACCATGCAATTGCTTCTATGATAATATTCATACATTAAAACATATCAATCAAAGTCCCTCTCATTGCAAACCATTGTTCATGTGAGAAAATCGACAGTAGAATAAGATGATGTGTGGAGGATTAGTGAAAATTGGTTCCTAGTTATTTGTAACACACTAATTTTTAACTTATCCACTTTTAATAATAATAAGATTAATTTGAGTTAAATATTTTAATAATAATCATAATAATTTCAATTTTAATTTAAGTTCTTGAATTATTTTAGTAAATTAAAATTTATATTTCCTAATAATAATAATAATAAGTTGTGATTATAGCATGCAATTTTAATATAATAAATAATAAATTTTCTTAGTTTAATATGTAGTCGACTTTTCCCTTGCTTTGTGATTAAGTTTACTATTGAAATATTATTTAATTTATTTTAATAAGAGAAAGTATATTATTGATTAGGCTATGATTTGTAAATTATGGTAGATATTTCATTGTAATAGTTTGTCACAATGGCTCTCGCAATACTCTAAAATATTTTATTATTTAATTTATTTCCCTATATCCTAGATTTATTATTACTAATTTAAAGCTCAAATTTATGAAAATCATTGAAATACGAAAATGAAAGAACAAACAAATGAACACACCATTCACACAAATGAACACAAGATGTATCATATTAAACCAAATACAAGAGAAAACCCAGCTAGAAGGTGAGGCCTATGCTCTGCTCTCTTTTCTCTAGTTATGAAAATGCAAACACAAAGACAGAGGCAATCACTATGGAGTTGCTTATAACGCTGTGACTTGAATGACTACTGCAAAATTTTCTTCCTCCTTTGTTATGCTCTCAAATCCCACTACTAGATGCTTTGCTCAACTATGGAACAAGTTCAATGCTAAAAGAATGGAACCCCCTCTCCTCCTAGCGACCCAATATTCAACATAGTTTGATAGCTCTCTAGGGTTAGGGTTTTTGCATGCCTCAACCCTCAATTAGTGCTTGGGTTTTGGACCTTTTAGAATCTTCTTGAAATTTCACACATGACTAGCCCCATAGGTGATATTAGGGGATGACGTGGAATCCACTTGGTACCATGGTGGTCAACAAGGTAGGTCAATTTGTGGAAGGCATAACTTCTGCATATGAACTTTGATTGAGGTGATTTTTACATCGTTGGAAAACTCTTGGTCTAGAATGGTGTCGAGGGTTTGGGAGCTATGATTGAAAAATTTTTGACCCCCCAAAAGTGCCATTTGATGCCTCAAAATGATTGGAAAATTCTAGATCCCAAATCCCCAAATTGGGACTTGCCACTAAAATGGGCCCTGCAAGCCAATTCCTCCATTTTTTCTACCTAGAAAGTACCAAGATAGATGAAAAATTATATAATGATCCATTTCGGATCATACCTCCCCATTTAGGGAGAATTTTGGTCCCCGAAAGTTTTTAATGAATGAGGTGAGAAAATATTTCCTCTACCTTCTCCCTGGAGTACCATTTTTCCTTGCATGGAAGTTGTCCTTTCAACTCGATCTACTAAAGGTCATGCTACCCTTGTTTGGTAGTTCTAGACTTCTTCTGCAAAAATTTATCTTTTGCCAACTTTGTTTGAGTTTTTGGTGCTAAGTCCTCTATGGTAGGTAGGACCTTCTCCTCAGTTTCCCGATCCAACATGGAAGACTAGTAAATTTTTAGATTTTCCACATTCATTGCTGAGTAAATGCACATATATGGAGGTACATTGAGTCTATAGACATTATTACCCACCTTCTCCAATACCTCAAAAGGGCCACACTGTAGAGCCTTGATCTTCTTACCAGGACCTTGTAGCCTTTATTTGTTAAGTTGCAACCTAACTTTGTCTTCGAACTTGGATGCTTTTTTAGTTATGTGTTGATCATTTTGGGCCTTGTACCTTTTCTGTGACTTCTTCAATGTCTCCTATCCCTACAAATGGATTGGCCTAATATTTTCAATGAATTTATCCACTTTCAATGCTTGTCTTGCGACATATTCCCTCACTTCTCCTTGTTGTCCATATACAACATTCAAGGGAAATGGTGGCAAATGCCTAAAGAAAGTTTTGAAAGGGGACTTACTAGTAGAAGTATGGACTGATCTATTATAAGAGTCTTGAATATAGATCATATTTTCATCCTAGGTCTTTGGATGCTTTTAATGGTAACCCCTCAAAAGCTGAACCAAAGTGTTGTTGACTACTTTTTTCTATCCATATGTATGTGGAAGGAAAGTTGTAGATCTCTTCAACTTGGTGTCTATATTTTCCCAAAGTGTAGTCCAAAAGGCACTGAGAAATTTGGTATCCCTATTTGAGATTATGCTCCTGGAGATTATTTGATATCCCTATTTGACCGATCTTCTTTTTAGCTCATTGAAATATTTTTGTTGATTATTTCCCCATTGGAAACTCTTATGGCGCTGCCTATTATGGCATGTAGTGTCGTAGCTACCGCTAAAAAGAATGCTATGAAATTCCATAGGTATTTCAATGCCCCAACAAATCTCCTAACTTCAATGTCATTAGTAGGAACTTGCCTCTTGAGGATGGTCTCCATCTTCCCCGGATCTATCTTGAGTTCCTCTACACTAATCACATACCCCGATTACACCAATGACCATTGAGAAAACTCACATTTCTTAAGGTTAGCCAGTAGATGATTCTTTTGTAGAGTCTCTAACACTTGCATGAGATGTTGGATGTGAACTTCCAACGTAAATTTATAAACTAATATTTCATCCAAATACACTATTACAAATGAATCTAAAGAGGGATGTAATACATCATTCATCAATCACTTAAATGTAGTTGGTGCATTACATAAACCAAAAGGCACGACTAACCATTCATACAAAACTTTCCTTGTTTTGAAGATGGTCTTCTAGTTGTCTTCTTCTTTAATACATACCTGGTGGTATCCCAGTTTGAGATCCAACTTGGTGAGGTACTTGGTGTGCTGTAACTGGTTTAAGAAATCATTGATCCTAGGTATAGGGTACTAATTCTTGAGGGTGATCTTGTTCAAAGCTCTATAGTCAATACACATTCTCCAAGTCCAATCCTTCCTGGGTAATATGATGATAGGTGACCCACAAGGTGAGGTTCTTGGTCAATTACTCCTTGCTCCAACGACTGCTACAACTATTTCTTCACTTCATCTACTTCCATAATAGAATATATATATATATAGCTCGATATTTGGAAATGGGGGGTTAGGCAACAACTGTATCTTGTGCTCCACTTCCCTCTTAGGTGGAAACCCTTTAGTATTTTGGAACTCCTCTATATGCTTGCAAAAAATCCTTTAATCATTGTTTTTTTTCTTAGGTACATTCATCCATGGATGCTTTACTCTTACCAATTCATCTCTTGGATGATTCTCTCTCAAGAAAAGAAATACAAATTTTCTACTAAGTCGATCAACTTTTTGGCTTGGTTGGCACTTATTAGAGAGATATTCAACTTCCTTTTGTGCGCATTGATGATGAAAGACTTCCTATCCTTGATCATGTAGTGCTGGTTTACACTACTTATAAAGATAACATCCCTCATATACATGTAAGGGCTTCCATACACAACACCACACACATCAAGGGGTACTATATCTAAAATATGCACTTATAACAAACTTGATTTTACACTGTTTAGTGACTTTGAGCTTTGCAACGTTATTCACCCATCCTAATAGATATGGGTTTGGATGATCATGAACTTCCAACCCATGATTGCTAACCAAATTTTCTATTATGAGGTTGGCCTGTGAACTACAATCGAATAGAGCATCCACCATGGTCTTTTTGATTTGGATCTTAATGTAGAATATTTTAGTCATGTCCTTCTCTTCCTTGTGATGAAGGCTACTCAGATTAAACTCCTACATTGAGATGCAAGCAATCTTCTCATCCACATTTGTGTTGCTCTATGGTAGGTTGCTTGAATCCAAGGTTAGTAGGTTCTTCTTTTTAGCATCCTTTTTATGGTTCCTTGGATTCATCTATGGATGTAGCTTCCAACACTTATATTTGGTGTGAACATCAATATTACAATGGAATTTTAAGGAGTAGGGTGTGATGGATATTTTGGCTGGAGAATATCCAACTGCTCCATGATCTCATCATAACAAAAATCCAGCGGGTGAAATTAATTTTTATAGTTTTAAAAATAGGAAAACCATTCAAGAATCAAGAAGCAGTAAATAATTTCAAGAAGCTGGAAACAGTTTCAAGAACTTGGAAATGGTTTCAAGAAGCAGTTTAGGGCATGAGCGAGAAGAGCAAAAGACAAAGCAGACACTCATTGTTAAGTTCGACACTTTGGGAAATTTAAAAGTTTCTTACAACCAAAGCTGTTTGATTAGAAACCTTGAGCACAGACAGGTGGTAAATGCAACAAGAAACCAAATATTCATCCATTGCATTATGTTTCAGTCTGTAATTCCTTTTCTTATAGTGTTTGTGTTCTTGTAAAGCATATTCTCCCTTTTTTTCTTTTCTTGTATAATATCCGATTTATAAAAGCTCAGACAACAAACTATTCTCCATATTCAATGTTATTGTATGATCTCTAGTTATGACATAGAAGTTATTTCCTCTAAATGTATGACCATTTCTTGTCATTTCATTGTGCATTTAAATGACATCAGAGGGTACCTCCATGTATTTGGATGTATGAAGATGTTAATAGTGTGACGCATGATATTATTGATCTTTATGCACATGTTAGAGCTATTGAATTCTTAATTGTTCAGCACATTTTTCTTTTCCCATAAGCTATAGGATTCATTCTCAATAGTGCCCTGTATGTTTATCTTGTATTTCTTCTAATTCATCACTTCATTCTCCTTTAAAACTTGATTGTCCGAAACACTCATAGACATATGCTTTTGGGAGTTAAGAACATTTTCCTTCTGAATTGAGATTGTTTGAGGTCCTATAATTTCAAGAAAGAGAGAAGGAAAAACTTCCCAAATATTGCACAATTACCTTAATGTAAAAATAAATTTAAGACTCATCCCGAGTCTTAGCACCTAGGGTGCCTCGAAATCGTTCCAAAAAAAACTTGGAATATCTTGAGGGATAACATCCGAAATGGCATCGTTGTCGGGGACGTAAGTTGAAGAAATATTCCATGGGGATACGACATTGTAAGTTACGAGCCTTGAAGGTGAACATGCCTCAAGCACTTGGCTGTTAATATTTCACCTGGTGACTCCAAAGAAGGACAACCTGGTCTCTACCAGAAGATACACTAAAATCCACCCTGATCCTGATCAGATTCCACTCTATTAAGATCCAGAAAATCTTGTGACATGGAGAAATATCAGAGAATGTCAAATTTCCTCTTTTTTCAGGTAATCCTAATCCAAAAATATCCCCTTCAATTGTTCATCAAAGTGTTGAATCTATAGATCTAATTGATGTACCTGAAGTTTCACTCTCTGCTTCAAAATTTCTTGCAGAATCGTTGATAGACCTTCATAATTATCCTTTGGAATTTAACCAAGAAATAAGCCTTTCCTTTCTACCTTTCTCGAAAATCATATTACTCCTCTGCCCACTGTGATCCCACTGGCCACTCTACTGTGTTTTAATGGAAATATCAAGTAATGCTATAGTAGCTGCAAGGTTTACTCCACTCGATTTTTCAAATATACTTGGATTTCATAATCCTGTACCTAGTATAGGGTTATTGGAAGACTATCTTCCTAGATTCAAAGAAGACGATGAGGATAATCCAGCTCAACATTTGACAGATTTCCACTTTTGTATGCATCGATTGAGTATTTTCATGAAGATGTTCTCATGAAAATGTTCATGATTTATTTAGTTGGAGAGGCTCGACAATGGTATAGATCTTTACCCGTTGCTTGTATAGCTTCATTGAAATATTTTCATATGTTGTTTCTTCTCATTACAAAAGGAGATATTCCATGGAACTCCTTTTCTGAAAGATTTAAATCAGTTTTAGAGGATATTGAATATTCACCCTGTAATAGTGAAGAGGAAGGGGAAATAATTGATGATGAATCTGAACAATATTTTGAAAGGGAAGCTTACTATAACAGTGAGAATGAATAATATAGTCTTGCAAATTCAAATGAAGAGGTATCACTGGAGGGTGATTACACAAACGCTTCAGAGAATCTACAGGAGGATATAATGTTTCTTTCCATATTGAAAGATACAAATCAATACCCTATTCAGAGAGCTGTTTATCCTTTTGAATATGGTCATGAGTTCAAAATACCTATTGTTCTTTCAAGAAATATGGCATGTCTTGATGAATGCTTGCATTTTCAAGAATATCCAAAGTGGATTTCTGAATTTCCATATTCTAATTTTCCTTTTGAACATTGCTATAATGAAGAACTTGAGTCAGTTATAGAACATAGAAAAAATTGTTCCTACAATAGTGAAGAGGAGAAATAATTTTCTGGAATTGAGTTTGAAAATGATGTTAGTTGTGGATATATTCATGAAGATTTTGTAGACGAGACAATGCTTTCTTTCACACCTATTGATCAAAATCAAGATTATGTTGCTGACAATTCTGTAAATCTATTTCGAGGTAACATTATTGATGATGTGTTTCCCCTTGTTTTTTATGAGGCATCTTCTACTCAATGGTTGGTTCATGAGGAATCTGCTCATACTAGATTCTACAACACAAGTCTTGTTTTTTATGAATATAAATTTGAAGATATGCAGAGTTTTGTATCATCATTCACAAAAATTTCCAACAATAGAAAGTTCATACATGACTGTTATGACACAAAATCAAATCTTGGTATTGAAGAACAAATATTTAAAGTGGAATCTTAGAAAATTGTTATTGGTGCACGAATGTATGATAATTATGAAAGCTCCAATGAAGAATTTCAGATAGATGTATTACTTTAAGTTGTTCTTAAATATATAGAGCTTGAACATAATGAACAAGAACCAATGGAAATTTTTCAATGTGACGAAGTTGTTGTACTTCGTCTTTTCTCTCCATCAGAATCAGAAGCAGAGAAATCCAAGAATATCTAGGAGTAGTTCAGTCAAATCAATCATGAAGAAGAAACCTTAATTTTTGTTGAGAAATCTGTCATCCTTCATATTCTTCATGATCCAGTTGCATTTTGGTTGGATTTTGCATCATCCAAGGTCTCATATGGCTTGGGTGATATGAAATCTTTTATTTTCCAGATCATAAGTACGAACTTCAAAATCATATCATGTTGCAGTTTCCACTTCTAATTGTCCTTATTTTGCAAAAGTGCATACAAGGAGTTCAACCAAGCAATAAGGAACTTGCTCGGTATCACTGGAAGTGTCATTTCACTTGATCAAACTAGATAGACCGATCATAATAGGAGGTTTATGTACGTAAATAATCTTGTAGCCAAGCATTTGTTTTCAGTTTGTAGAGTTTGTTTTAATTTTACTTCATTCACCATTTGTTATTTGAGCAAATAGGTAGAGTTATAACATTATAAATTGTTGAGAATTTTTGTGTCACATATCAGATCAGTCTTCAGGTATCAGAGAATTGAATCATTTCGGGCAGACTCCATAACCCAACAGAAGAAGGCACTTGGTCTACAATTCTCAGCATACCACATGGGTATGTTGTCTTCGATGGAGCCAATGTTAGTACCATATTTGTTCCTGCCATGAGTTTGAAGGTTCATCGAGGTTATAAGGATGGGATTGAACAAGTTGAAGGAATAATTCGAGCTTCCAGATCCTCTTAACAACCAAGAGTTAGATTATTTCAAGGTCGATTGATGAAAATGGTAAAAAATCCATGCCCTTGTGCACTTAAGGAAAATTTTAAGCACTCAGGTGCTTATTGGGGGTCAAAAAGGGCTTATTGCACCGAAAAAGAACCTAATCATTGATATCCAGGGAGCTTATCATGGGAGCAATGTTTGGGAACCAAGTGCCAACGAACCCATGAGACCCCATTGATAAAACAATTTTCAAATGGGATCAAATTAATGGTCTAGATCTCATCGCACGCCCAACTTTGAATCAACGGTCAGGATACAAGCTTGGAGTCTCCCTCGTCGAAGTCTTATTGTAACCTAACTCTTGATCACTCCGATGGGGACCTCTGGTTGATGGTCCATATTTGATCTCCAATCTTGAGGCTTCCCGGCCAAGTGTCATGTTAGCACACCAGTGGAGCTCTGTCAGGGCCAACCAACGACTGCCATGTTTACAGGTAAAACCCACCGGATACATAAGTCAATATCTTGAAAATGGGTGACACGTGTCATGTATACGTGCCATATCAACACTATCATGGGCCAATAGAAAGGTGCCATGTGTCTAGGTTGACATCAACGTGACATATTTTCCTTAGCCAAATTTTTCTCTCAGCCGAAACAAAATCAATGGCTCCTAGTTTATTTCCAGTTATAGATAAACGATCGTCAAAGTCCCCTCGTTGAACCCCCTCAAGACCTAACTCTTGATCGCCCTGATTGGGCACGTCTGATCAATGAACCAGATTTCATCATGCCATCAGTCATTCCCTTGAGATATCAATGGTTCATATTTGATCCATAACCCCCAGTGCGCCAAATCAACATTACACATGGTATGACAACATAACACCTGCCAGAGCTAATCAAAGGCTGCCATGTGGACACGAGGAACCCACCAAAATCACTCAAAATCATATCAAATCCGAGTGACATGTGTCATCCATCTTGGGAACGTCAACATCATCATGGGCCAATAAAAAGTCACCACGTGTCCATGATGGCATCAACAAATTTTTTTTTTCCTTAGCCAATTTTTTTTTTTCCGGACATGGTTAGATCAATGACTCCTAGTTTATTTCCATTTCCAGATCAATGGTTGTTAGATTTACCTCATTGGAGTTCGTCTTGGGACCTATCTCTTGATCACTTCGATGGGAACCTTCGATTAACAGTCAAGATATGATCTCAGATATCCAACCAACGACTACCATGTGGACATGTGGAACCCACCAGATGCACAGGTCAAAACACCAAAAATGGGTGACACATGTCATGCCTGCCTACCACATCAACATCGACGTTGACCAATGAAAATCCTCCACGTGTCCAGGCTGATGTCAGCAAGATAATATTTTCCTTAGCCAAATTTTGCTTTCGACAGTGGCTAGATCAATGACTCTTAGTTATCTCCAGATCTAGATCAATCATCAAGGATAAATATTGAAGTCTCCCTCATCAGAGTCCCCTCGTTTATCTACAACATTATGGCTTTGACGGGTCTCTCTCTGATTGACTAGCTCAGAGTCTCCCTCATCAGATTCCTATTGGGACTCAATCCTCAACCTCTTCAATAGGTAACCCTCTGATCAACAATTGCGATCGCTTGCACAAGATGGATCCAACGATTGTTGAGTCACGTGAGATATGCAGTTGTAATTTTGAGTATGTTGCAGTAGAAGAAATGATTGCAGGGACTTTTAAGGAGTAGGGCGTGATGCATATTTTGGCTGGAAAATATCCAACTACTACACGATCTCAACATAACAGAAATCCAGCGGGTGGAAGTAATTTTTACAATTTTAACAAGGGGGTAACCATTCAAGAATCAAGAAGTAGTAAATTGTTTCAAGAAGCTGGAAATGGTTTCAAGAAGAAGTTTAGGGCATGAGAGAGAAGAACAAAAGACCATGAAGGCACTCATTTTTAAATCAGAACTTTGGGGAATTTAAGAGTTTCTTACAACCAGAGCTGTTTGATCAGAAACCTTGAGCAAAAACAAATGGTAAATGAAACAGGAAACCATAGATTCATCCCCTGCATTATGTTTCAATTTATAATTCCTTTTCTTATAGTGTTTGTGTTCTTGTAAAGCATATTATCCCATTTTTTTTTGTTCTTGTATAAGATCTGATTCATAAAACCTTATACAATAGATTATTCACCTTATTCAATGTTACTGTATGATGTCTAGTTATGACATAGAAGTGATTTCCTCTGAATGTATGACCATTTCTTGTCATTTATTTGTGCTTTTAAATGATATGTATAGGGTACCTCCATGTATTTGTATGTATGAAGATGTTAACTGTGCGAAGCATGTTTTTATTGATCTGTATGCACTTGTTAGAGCTGGTGAATTCTTAATTGATCAACACACTATTATTTTCCCATAAGCTACAAGATTCATTCTTAGCAGTGCCCTGTATGTTTATCTTGTCTTTCTTCTTATTCATCACTTCTTTCTCCTTTAAAAATTGATTATCTGAAACACTCATAGACATATGCCTCTGGGAGTTAAGAACATTTTCCATCCGAGTTGAGATTGTTTGAGGTCCTATAATTTCAAGAAAGAGAGAGGGAAAAACTTTTGAAATATTGTACAATTACCTTACTGTAAAAATAGCTTTAAGACTCATCCCGAGTCTTAGCTTGCGGGGTGCCTAGACATCGTTCCAAAAACAACCTGGAACATCTCGAGGGATAATAGGTTGCAATGGTTGTTTGGATCCTTGCATTGATATGTAGTAGTAGTTGTTTTCTTGTTATTTCCTTTCCACTTCTTATTCCTCTCATTGGAAGCATCTTGGTGGTATTTCTGTTTAGAACCATTTGGCCGTCCTTTCTTATGGCCTATGTTCTCCAGGTACTATGATTTCACACAAGGTTAATCAATAATCCTTCGTTTGTAGAGTATCACTCGCTTTCACGAATGACTATGTAGACCCCCCAGATACTTTAGGAGTACATCTGGGTTCTTGGGATAGATACCTAACATGATCATCTTCTTTCTAAACTTAGTGGTGTACTCTTGTACACTCTACCCTTGCATTTTCATGAAGTGATGCCAATGGATCCATTGGTCCTCTACATATCCAATAGGATAAAATTGAGAATTTATGAGGGTTTTGAACACCTCTCATTTAGTTACTAGTGGATCACCCTCTAGCCTAAGTTTCTCTGTGTGGCTTTCCCACTAGGTTAATGCATGGCTCTCTAGTTTCAAACGAGAAAATACGTTTTTCTGCTCTTCGTCTATATTATGGACATTGAAATTCACTTCTAAATATTGCAACCAATGATTCAACTTAATAACATCAATCTCACCTTTGTAGGTATTGATGTCCACTTTCGCTTCCATTTTAAACAAAGGTTCTGAAGGAGTGATGGCACTAGAACTTGGTTTCCCTTTCTCTAGCTCTTTTTTCGACTCCTTTTTTCAGGTCTTGAATATCTCCTGATTTCTCATCCAATCCAACTTTTGAGGAGGGCCATGTATGGATTCAAAATGAAGCTCAGTATCTTATTGGCTCTCTTCCTACTTGTAATGGAAAATACTATACATCTAATGAATTTGAAAACCTACCTTTTCCAACATGGGAGAAGCATCAAACTAGAGTTTCCAACAATCCTCAACATAATGGTGTAGCTGAATGAATGAACACGTCACTCCTAAATACGGTTCATTCCATGATTTTTTTCAAGAATGTAAAACTTATGTTTTTAGGTGATGTAGTTCTATGTGCAGTTTATGTGAAAAACAAGTGTCCATATCATGCTCTTCAAAACAAGACTCACAAAATGTGGTATGTCTGCATTCCTTCGGTGAGGCATCTCAGGGTCTTTGGTTCCACTTGCTATGCCTTGATTCCTAAGGAGAAAATAAGAAATATTGATGCAAGGAGTCATAAGTGAATATTCTTAGGGTACTCAAATACCACCAAGGGATATCGTCTTTATGATGAGAGAAGAAAGAAATTCATCCTCTCCAGAGATGTAATCTTTCTTGAATCCTCTAAGAATGACAAAACTGTTGAGAGGCAGCTTGATCATCTAGAAATATTTAGTTTTGTAGATACATATCATGAATTTGATGATGAGATTCCAAATCTTGAAGGGGGGATCCCTATCTTGGGTCAATCACTGCGATATCATTTTGAAGCACAATCTTCCCCACATGAAGAAGGTCCAACCACTTCATAAGAGCATGAATTTCATTTGGATAATGTGATCGAGAGGATTGAAAAGGTAAGTCTTGATGAGAACTTAACACCATCTCAATCAACTGAGCAATCTGGACCATCTCAGAAAAATCCACTAAAACGACTCACAAAAACACTTGAAAGTATTCATCCCGATGAGGTCGGAAAGACATGAACCATAATTTCCTGACGACAATATGGAGGTAATGTAGATAATTCAAATTGAGGTGATGTAGATGACATGAATGTTTCATATGATTGTGAGTTGAATTTATTTACTAACCTTGAACCAACTTCCTTTGAAAAATCCACTTCTCATGATGAATGGAAAGAATGCCATGCAAAAGGAATATGATGCTCTCATCAAGAATGGGACATGGAAGTTGGTGGACCCTCCATTTGGAACCAAACCAATCAAATGCAAGTGGGTATTCAAGAACAAGTACAAATTATATGGCTCACTTGACAAGCCCAAAACAATGCTTGTGGAAAAATGATTTGCACATAAATAAGGTGTTTATTATGAGGATACTTTTTCCCCCACAAAAAAATGCGATACCATATGTACTCTATTTTCCATGGCAACACAAAATGGATGGAAAATTCATCAAATGGATGTGAGTACTACTTTCTTGAATGGAGTCTTGAAATAGAATGTTTTCATGTCCCAGTCAGAAGGATTTGTTGTGAAGGGACAATAACATAAAGTATGAAAGCTCATCAAATCCTTATATGGTATAAAACAAAAACCGCACGCCTGTTATGAAAATCTAACCGAGCATCTTCTGAAATTGAATTTCAAGCACTACAATCTTGATGATGCAACTTTTTTGTCAAGAAAGTTGGAAAAACTATTGTATATCTTGTAGTATATGTATATGATTTGTTGATAACCGGGAAAAACGAAAGCTACATTGCATCCATAAAGAAAGTGTTGAAGAAACATTCCGACATGACATATTTGGGACATCTTCACTACTATTTGGGCATTGGGGTGATTCAAAATCCGATGTACATATTAATCTCCCAGAAGAAGTACATTGGATAAATGTTGAACAAGTTTCACATGTATGAGTTTAATCTTGTTTCTACTCCAATGGAACCAAATTTGAAACTCACATCAAAAGAAGGGAATGAATTTTAAGATGCAACCAAGTACATACAAATTGTGGGAAGTCTTATCTATCTTACTACTACCAGAGCAGGAATTTCATTTGTTTTTGGGATTCTTTCCATGTTCATACAAAATCCTTGTGAATACATTGGTATGCTACAAAAAGAGTTCTAAAATACTTGAAGGGAACTCGAGATTTTGGACTCAAGTACTCTAAGGTGGATGACTTCAACATGATCAAATATTCTAATTTAGAATTGGTTTGGGATAATGAAAATGGAGTGTCAAATTCATATTATCTCATGAGTCTTGGATCAATAGTTGTCTCCTGGAGATCACAGAAATAGTCAGTTCCAATAGATTCTACAATAGAGACAAAATGTGTGGCAGTTGCAGAAGAAACACAAGAGATTGTGTGGCTAAGGAAAATACTTGAATATTTATAGGAGAAACAAGTGAATTCTACTCCTCTTCTAGTTGACAATAATTCTGCAATCAAGTTGGCCAAGAATCCTATATTCCAATATCAAACAAAGCACATCAACACAAAGTATCACTTAATTCAATATCATGTAGAGGACAAGACTATTCACTTGGAAGAGAAAAATTTGAAAAGTTTAGAATGATGCTTGGACTCACAATCACCCCTTCGGATTAAGGGGGGGAATTTTGAACACATAATCCTTGGGATTGTGTTATTGGAACATTAGTGTAAATATGGAGAGTCGTAGGTCATAAGAAGAGTCACCCATTAGGGAAGACCAACAATCATTCAGATTGTATTTATGCACCTCTCATGTTAATGCAAATCACAATAGTAGAGTTATGTTTTCTGTCATACATGGAATGGATATATATATATTAAAAAACAATTCCGGTTATGTGTGGCCATAGAGGTAGGTTTGCGGTTTAGGTAGGCTTCATGGAAGGATGGAAGACCATAATTGAGTTGGAAACCCATTTTTGACGCTCTGAATCTATTTACCATTGAACCAGATGTGCATAATAATGGAGCCTAAAGCTTTGGACTTCAGGGAGGATCCAATCCCAATAGGCGAGATCTTCGTTTCCAATTTCAAATTCATTGCTAGTCAGAGGGGCCGATGAGCTTGAGCCTTAGAGGAATATGAACCCTTGATAGTTACACACGGTATAGAGGATGGATGGGGTCCTCCAGATGGCCCTTTAAGTTTTCATGTGGTAGAGGGATTTGCGTTCACGGAAGATAATCCTTCATTTTCCTCCTGCGTGCAGAGTAATTTCCCTTCCTCTTCCATATCCATCATAGAGGCTCGAAAGCAGTAAGGAATTATCTTTTCTCTTAATGTGCCATCCCCTCTTCTAAGACCCAAGAATTCAACTAAGTCTCCATCCCCGCACATCCCTAATTTGGCTATAGGTGAAGAATATGGTGGTAAGGAAGAGTTGCAGAGGGTGAAGGCGCCATGGAATACCAAAAAGTGTGTACGAGATGGTGAATTATGTACTTTAAAGGGATACAACCTTAGGTCTCAAGTAAGGATAAAAGATGAGTCTTTGACACAAGTAGGCTTAGCCATCGACCTCATTCACCCCAATCCCATGGGAAGGAAATACCACTTATCAAAGGCACATCAAAAGGCTACGCAAGATATGAAGAAAGAAAAAAAAAAACGATTATCAAGGCCCCTAGAGTAGGGAAATCCCTCAAAACGGTTCCCTCATGATTGTTCTCTCTTTTAACATGAGAGGGTTAGGGGGTGGTTGGAAAATTCTATCCCTCGAAAGGATCATTCTAAGACATAATCCATATATTATCTTAATTCAAGAGACAATGGTGGCATGTGTTTGTGCAAGAGCTGTCTTTGAATCTTGGCTAAACGACTGGTAATTTTTTTCTTTAGATGTAGATGGGAGGTAAAGAGGACTACTTACTATTTGGAGCCCTTAATTTAAAGAACACTTCTATTTTTCACTAAATTCCATCAGATCGGTCCAACTAGTAGTTCTAAATTTAGAAATTAGACTAAAAATGTTGAATATCTAAGGAAGATGCATCGATTGTGTCCCCTTATGAGAAAGCCTCTCAGTTTATAAGGATTTGGAAGACCCTTTCACTCTAGTCAGAGGAGATTTAAATCTCACCTTCTTCTCAAGGGAGGTATGGGGGGCCAATGCAAGAATGAAATTTGAGAGCCACTTCTTTACGTCCTTTTTTTGAAAAATATAACTTAATGGACGTGGAACCAGTGAAGCTGGTATCAACACGGAGAATTTTTTGTGTCAATGATGTAATGATCTCTAAAAGGTTGGATCAATTCTTGGTGAAAAAAGAATTAATGAATGGTTCCTTTATTATAAATTCTTTGTATTCTTCTGGAGGAACTTCAGATCATATCTCTATTCTTTTCCAAATAACCACTGAGAGGGAGAAGCCTCCCTCCCCCTTTAAACTAAATCACACATGGTTTCTAGAGGAAGATTATAGGAACTTGGCCAAGGAGACATGGGTGCATATTTCAACTGTTACACATTATTTTCATCATCCCTGTGATCGTTAATGATGTAAACCTATCTGTTGCCTTCAGAAGGGTTAGTGGCTTGAATTCCTAAAGAAAGAATGGAGAAGAACTTTTCCTGAGAGATGAAGTTGTGTTTTCCTCTGTAAAAACCCTATTTTGGAGGATTTCCCCGGGCTGCACCATAGCTAGGGTGTGGAAATGCCTGATTTCTGTAGGCCGCACTATAGCTAGGGCATGGAATTTCCACAAGCTGCACTATAGCCAGGTCGCAACGACCTTCGTACGTAGGAAAAAAAGCATTTTCTCGATGCTTCTAGAAGGAGAAGCTTCTATGGTGAGGTGGCCTCCGAATGGTTTGGATCTTACTCGCCTTCATGATTTAGTGGGATCATCCTAACCTCCTCACCTTATCCTCTTCATCTTATAAAAGGAGAGGAGATCTCATGGAGAAAGTTAGTTGGTTTTGGAGCTTGATTTAGTTGGATTTGGCTTGGAATTATTAGCTTGGTTAGAGTGGATTTGAGATTTTCTTTTGTCAAGATATATTTTAGATCTATAGTCTCAAAATTCTTGGATCAAAAGTGTGTGGGAAGCAAGGAACTGTTGGAAGGAACCTTACGACATCAAAGCATCTGGTTGTAATCTCTCTTCCTATTATTAATATAATACAATGGCATGTTTCTTTCCCATAGAATTATCTTTATTTTATTGCATAATTCCTTGATCATATGCATAGGTTGTCATTGAATATACTCTCTCTATTTTCACTTTGGTTGGTTTGTGTCTCATTGCAGGATCAATATCACAAGAGCACCGGAGCGAAACAGGAACAACAAAGACATAAGGAAGCAACATTTAAAGGTATGTCTATTGTCTTTTGTTTGGTAGTAAATTTGATTATTAGAGCCTAGGGAAAGTGCCATGTCCTGTCGTGTTTTGTTCTAGATCTAGGTGGATCTAGGGGGATTAGTCTATGTCTGCATTCACCGATTTACCCGATAACAAAATTGGCGACTCCACTAGGAAACATAATGTTTTCCTAGTTTTCCTTGTTTTCTTGCTTTGATTAATTGGGTTCTATTTTCCGAGTCACTGAGAGATCCAGGTGGACTCTCTGACTATTTAAGTTCATTAGAAAAACCTTCTTAATTTCCATTTTTTACATTATTGTTTGATTTCCGCGCCTTGCTTTGAGGGACAGTGCGACGACTTATGATTTCCGCGCCCTACTTGTTTAGACTAGTGTGGAAACTCCACACCCTACCCATATCCGTCTTGCGAAAATCAGTGATTTCCGCACTGCGTTAGTCTACAACCCACAAAAATTGTGAAATTCTTGATTTTTGATGGTTTTTCCTAACCTAGACCTTGGATTTGGTTTTGGGGTGAATTTTTGGGTTTGATTATGATTTGTTTACAATCTACTTGATAGTTTTTGAGCTTCTTTTATCCATCTTTGCTTTGTTTTCTTTTGAAAGATTTGATCTCTTCCTTTGAGTGTCTTTCAGTTACAAAGCCTTGTTTTTCTTTAGAATTGTTTAGTGAAAAGAGCATTTCTTTTTTCTGAATAACTCGCGGTAAAAGAGAAACTTTGTTTGGGTTGTTTTTGTTTTTAAGTGATTTTCTATTGCTTTTAGCTATCTTTGAAACAAAATTCTTATTTCTTTCTTTGCATTAGATTGGGGGCATATTTTCATTTGAAGTAGTGAAATTGCATGATTGTTGGTCTTAAATTCTTAAAATTTTTCCGCCTCATGACTGGGGGGGGTGGGGGGCGTGAATCGTGTATTGGTGTACAATATATTTGTCTCATTTCTTGAAATTTTTCTCCTTCTCGTAGCATAGCTTTCATCAAAATGAAAAGATTACATCTTCATCTCTTTGCATAACTTTCGAGTTGGTCAAAACACCATATTGTTCACGCCATTTTCCTCTTGAGTAACAACAACCATAAAATAAAGCGCTTATTAAAAAATTGATTAGA